>CM066571.1:10307500-10547500 GCA_033816785.1 Picus viridis
TTCATTTGGTGCTGGTTGCTGTGGGAACCGCTGGCATGGCCCCTCCAGAAGCAGTCCTGACAGAGCTGGTAATTGTGACACTGCTGGCAGCGGTAGCGAAAGCCCATCATGCTCTCGCTGTGGCAGTAGGAACACTCCACGGGGTGGAAGACTGCACAGGAGAGACACACACCAGGCCATAAACCAAAGCAAAAGTTTACAAAGCCCCAAACCGAAGGGCAAATCCCTTCTTCGTTTCTAGAGATCTGCAGCTCTGGATGCTGCCTACAGCTTCGACCTGTGAAAACTCAAGTAGCCACCCAGCAACCTGTGCTGAGCCATAGGCAAAGCTTCCTCCACTGAGCACCGAACCCTGCATCATTTCTGAGCTGATGTCTGCATCTCTTACTTGCAGCAGTGAGAACCATGTCCAGTGTCTAACAGAATAGCTGGTAGAAGGAAGTCATACATGGGAAAACCCACTGCGCTCTTCAGCTGTGTTACTGGGGGAAGCTGATGTGTTCTGCTGTGGTGAGGAGCTCAAGCGCTGGGCCTCACAGCAAAAGCCAAACTCAGCTGTCTGATTACTGGAAGCATTAAAGTGTACTTAGCCATGTCACTGTCCTTTAATTACTGCTGTCTCATCTGTACAACTGGAGTCATTTAGGTACCTATTTATGGAGTTGAACACTTCACTTTGGATGCCCAGATTTGGAAAGCATTGAAGGAAACCCATTGAAGGGACTCATGTGGTCCTGTTCTCTGTTCCACTCAGAAGCAGACAGTAATGAGGACACAAGTCACTGAGTACACCAAGGCACCAATTATGACATTTTGAAGCCCCTTCCTGGCCACAGTGCTATTTCTGTTCCTCTTTCCCCACTACACCATGTACCCAATTTACCCAGGCACCTTCTGCTTTTCAGCTGTAAGGTTCAGTCTGGGAGGATTTGGATCAGTCTGACTATGTTAGGGCTTTAGTTCCTTGCCAGAATTTCACAGCAGGAGGGGTTAGTGCTCCAGGCTGGGAAACAGTGCAAAGCTGGTGAGGGACAGGGATGGGTGATAAGAGACTGAGGAAGGTGGGGGGTAGAGAGCCAAGAAGGACTTGGGAACATCACATTACCAACCCTGGTGCCTTTCAGTGGAAGAGCTCTGCCCCTGCACTTTAAATGTGACAGCACCTTCTATGGGAACAAGGGGGACAGACTGGAGGACTGTGAACTTTTCCCCCAGGTGCTGAGGAAGCTGGAAGGCTGACAAAGATGTTGCTGTCCAGGGACACGCAACACACACTATGCACATGAGTTGATCTTCATGTGTGTCTTCCTGTATTAAAATCTGGGATCTACTCATTTTGGGGAAAGACAACCCTCGAGGACAAAGAGACATCTCAGTTAAACCCTCATCTTCCACACAAGCAACGGATAAGGATGAATGTGGAACTTGCTTCTCAGAATAGATTGTCTGGCTGTGTAGGCTTAGGAGGAGATCCTTCCTAAGGACCTTTTGGCTGGCATTTTGCACTGCACTGGACATCCTCTGCCAAGAATACTGCATGAACGGAAACTGCCCAAGCTGTTCCTTCTCTGCTGCCATATGCCAGAGCTAATAAATGTGTGGTCTTAGTAGTTTACCAAATGTAAGTGTGTGAATGGATTGAGTCCTATTAGCTCTTTTCTTATCTAGAACACGTGAGGAGAGGACATGATCAGGATAATTTCCTGAGCATAGCAAAAATGAAGGAAGGTTTCCTGCTGAAGGACCAACAGGATTATTTTGCCAGTGACTGAAAAAATAGCACATGGAGTCAATGAACCCAGGACAGGAGCTCCTACAAAACCATCTACAGAGTGAGAAAAGCATCACACAAAAGTTTACTCTGGTAAGTGGTTTTTGGCAGCAGCTCTTACTTACCATTTTCAACATTTGCCAGTCGATGCAGAAGTGGTAACCACACTAGACACTGTGGTGGGGGATCAGACATGAGAGTATCCAAGAAAGTGTTTAATGTGACTTTTTTCTGCTCAAACAAGCAAACAAACAAGCACAAAAAAATCAGTAATTAGACACATCAGAACAGTTTAATCTTGTCCTTACAGAAACAGTTGGCAACAAGCTCCAGAAACTGTTTGCCTGTAGCCTTGCTTTACTAAAATTTAGAACAGGTCACACCAGCAAAGCTTCTCTGGGATATTCTTAGTCATTACAATGCACACTGCTGATGACTAGCAGTCCTTTCACAAGGCTAAGTTGGACATACCTAGCTCCCATTCACTTTAAAACTGTCTTTTGAAGTCATTCCCTGAAGATGCTGGGTGAATAAGGCTGGTATTCAACTCTCCATGTGTTTTAAGTAGCCCATAATGAGTACAATTATGTAGGGTAGCACTATGTATTTCCAGCTGTCACATGAAAAGTCACTGCAGAGAATGACTGATGGTACTCCAGCAGAGAAAATAAACTAAAATAATGTCAAGGGAGTATAATTTAAAAACAAACACAGGGTAAGGACAGACCATGAGAGGCAAATGTCTGTTTAGTGATGGCAACTAGTTATAGGTGAGATGTTGTGTCTGCATACACTCAAGGACTGCAACTGTTCTAACTTTCCACTCCTGTAAGTACCTAAAGATCTGTGCCCCTTCACCTTTCAAAGAGATTTAAACTCTAAGATATCCCTGTTGGTTTTAAAAACATAATCTACTGCCTTGTCATGACAACTCTTAGTTATTTTGCAGACCAATAGGTTATATTTCAGCCTGAGATATCTCTACCAAAAATACCTGCTCTTCCCTAGGTAGTGTGCTAGCTACATAGTGTGTAGTGAAGTACACAGCTACTGGGTAGTCAAGGACAGAGAGTTCACAAGAAATCACCTATGGAGCCTTCCTCTGAAATAAAGATGCAAAAATACTAAACCCTGAAGAGAACAGGTGCAGATATATTTACAGACATACTTGTTTAAGTAGCATCTCCATCTCCAAAGGGACTGCTACATTTTCATATCTGATTACTTAAGCTACTGCTTTAACTTGCTCAAGAACTGTGGTTACCCCATGAGGAAGCAAACCAGCAGCTATGCAGTGACTAGTATCATCCTCATGTGTTGTAAAAGCTTTTAAGAGCTGAGATTTCCAGATGGAGTGTGTGTCTGTGCTGCATTTATAAACAATTGCCACCAGATGTAAAGAAAATCATTATTTCTCTGATACACTGAAGACATCTCACTCTGTAACAGTCTCAGGGCTGAAATATTGCAAGACACTGGAAAAATTTAGAAAGATATTTGTCCCTAGTAGAAGAGAAAATATTTCAGGCTAGTTGTAAAAATGGCCTTGATTCTTTGATGAACAGAAATAGCCAGAATAGTGTGGCCAGCAGGAGCAGGGAGGCCATTCTGCCCCTGTACACTGCACTGGTCAGGCCACAACTTGAGTACTGTGTCCAGTTCTGGGCCCCTCAGTTTAGGAAAGATGTTGAGTTGCTGGAACGTGTCCAGAGAAGGGCAACAAAGCTGGGGAGGGGTTTGGAGCACAGCCCTGTGAGGAGAGGCTGAGGGAGCTGGGGTTGCTTAGCCTGGAGAAGAGGAGGCTCAGGACAGACCTTATTGCTCTCTACAACTACCTGAAGGGAGGTTGTAGACAGGTGGGGGTTGGTCTCTTCTCCCATGCAAGCAGCACCAGAACAGGAGGACACAGACTCAGGCTGCGCCAGGGGTGGTGTAGGCTGTAGGTTAGGAAGAAATTCTACACAGAGAGAGTGATTGGCTATTGGAATGTGCTGCCCAGGCAGGTGGTGGAGTCACCATCACTGGAGGTGTTTAGGAAGAGACTGGATAGGGTGCTTGGTGCCATGGTTTAGTTGATTAGATGGTGTTGGATGATAGGTTGGACTTGATGATCTCCAAGGTCTTTTCCAACCTGTTCTGTTCTATTCTATTCTATTCTATTCTATTCTATTCTATTCTATTCTATTCTATTCTATTCTATTCATGATAGAATGGAATGGCTTAGGTTGGGAGGACCTCAAAGATCACCTACTCTCACTGATATACTCTTCCCACAATACCTGCAGTATAAAAGCCCAATCAAACAGCCACCATCTGCTTGCATGAATGATCTTCCCACCCAGTGAGAGTGGATAACCCAAACAGGCATCCTAAGATACAAACATCAGCTCACAGAAAGGGATCTTTCTTTTGGAGATCTGGGTTGGATGTTTGGCATGGCTTTGTTGGCCAATGCTGCCAGCCAGCGCCTGTCCTGTGTGCAGCACAACCGAGAGGAGGAGAAAAGGCAGAGTCAGGTCTGGGTGAAGAAGAGTCCTCCAGAGCCCCATACTGCAGAGCTGAGTAGCCTTAAGTTTTCCCTCTGCTCTTGAAGGCAGATAGGTTGGCAGCAAGCACACCACCAGCAATAAAGGGGTGTGAATAGATGGTCTAAGCCAGCAGGAGATGGGGAGACAAAAACCAGCTCTTTCAAATAAAGCAACTTCACTTCACTGACAGCTTTATGGCCTAATTCTTCCGGTGGTCACTGATTCTATGGATTAGAGAGAGCAGAGTACCTTAAGAGGACACCAGCAGAACAATTTCCATACATTCTGACAGGCTTATTCTCCTCCTGCAGTTTTTTTCTGCTGCCAGGAGAGCTGAAACTGAAAGCTGTTTTCTAAATATATGCTACATGCAGATGGAGTCTAGGTTTGTGGAATAACACTTAGCCAAGTGCTAAGAAAATGAAGTTAGTGTCTGTCTTTTTAGTTTGGGATTTGAAAAAAAAAGGGGGGGTGTGTGGAAATAAAAAGTGGGTTTTATAATAATAACAACACTTTTTAATACAAATACAGCATAGCATCACATTAATCCTACCCATGGGGGGAAAGTGGTGGTGATAAAATCCCTCTTTGAGCCACATATTCGTATTCTGAAACATTAAGTCACTTGCTTTGGCATATCTGTTCCATGAATTTGCTGATGAGGAAACACTGTTTCTACTCCTAATAGGCATTCAATCTAGCAGAGGTTCACAGGAGCAGAAAAATACATGGTGTGATCAAGGAAACCAGGGCAATGGGGAATAATAAAATATTCCTGCAACAGGAAAACTCCTTTCAGATACAAACTGAAATAGATTCGACACTGTGAGCATAAGACCAGTCCCAGCATTTTTTCATTCCCCTGAAGCTGAAGAATCTATGTACCAGGGGGCTGAAAGTCTCCTGATAAGCAAAAGTGATCCATCCTGAGAACAGGGAGAGTGCCAAACTTATCCCAAGGTAACAACTTTTGCTGACACTTAACGTGGAAGAGTGAAAGGATGCCCTGCAGTGTGACTAAGACTGTAAATATCATTTACCATAGTGTCACAGGGAGATGTTGCATTGAGTCTCATTGCAAAACTCTGGTTCACCCCTACTGGGGGTGTAATGAGAATTAACATAAAGTGAAATTAAGTCAAATGCTAGACCAGATCTACAAGAGTACTTGGCTGCCTGCAGCAAACCAGCAGCTTTGTAAATCTGCTGTGTACCTACAGCAGAGAGAGGCAGAACTCTTGTTCACTTAGAATCACAGAATCAGAGTTGGAAGGGACCACAAGGATCATCTAGTTCCAACTCCCCTGCCATGGGCAGGGACACCCCACACTAGAGCAGGCTGGCCAGAGCCTCGTCCAGCCTGGGCTTAAACATCTCCAGGGATGGGGCCTCAACCACCTCCCTGGATAACCCATTCCAGGGCTTCACCACTCTCATGGTGAAGAACTTCCTCCTCACGTTCAGTCTGAATCTCCCCACCTCCAGCTTCATTCCATTCCCCCTAGTCCTATCACTACCTGAGATCCTGAGAAGTCCTTCCCCAGCCTTCTTGTAGGCCCTCTTCAGACACTTGAAGGCCACAGTAAGGTCACCTCGGAGCCTTCTCTTCTCCAGACTGAACAGCCCCAACTCCTTTAGTCTGTCCTCATAGGAGAGGTGCACCAGCCCTCTGATCATCCTCGTGGCCCTTCTCTGGACACGCTCCAGCATGTCCATATCCCTCTTGTAATAGGGGCTCCAGAACTGGAGGCAGTACTCCAGGTGGGGTCTCAGCAGAGCTGAGTAGAGGGGGAGAATCACCTCCCTTGACCTGCTGGCCACACTTGAAGTAGAGGTTGTGAACTAAACCATCTAATGCCTGTTTGGAGACTTTGTTAGTTATGGTATCTTAGTACATCTGGTCCACTCATTTGTATGCAGTGTTAGTGTCAGTGCCATTTCTGATGGCTGCTTAGATAGAAAATGAAGCCTGAATGGTATTTTTTTAAGAGAAAAGAAATTGCTGGGTTTTCATCTTAATAATAGCATGACCAGCATGCAAAGCTTGAATGCCCTGCTGCCATGCAAGAGCACTTCCTTATTATTTTAACACCAAACTCCCCAAAGTCACTTGACTATGTAAATTCTTCAACATCAGCTGAAGTGCTGTCTTAAGCCTCCCTCTGTGGAACAAGACTGGTTTCACGTATGCAAACACTACCATTTAAAATGATTGGAGAGATGATTCAATAAATGAATTTCCACAATGGCTTTCAGTTGTCTGTTGATTACTGATGAAACTGAGGGAAAACAAAAAAATGAGACTCTATTTTGCATGCAAATGACACTGTTCCTGCTCCATTCAGCTTATTTGTTCAACAGTGTTCAGTTAGGGAATGGAAGGATAAAGAGAATGAAAACATCACTTTGTTTCTAATGTTTTCCCAGTTTGGGCATCTACTCTTACTTCGTATTCATGGAGTCACACAGTGTGATCATAGAATCAATCAGGTTAGAAAACACCTCAAAGATCATCAAGCCCAACCTGTCACCCAACACCTCATGACTACTAAACCATGGCACCAAGTGCCACATCCAATCCCCTCTTGATGTGTGGTAAGAGCCAGAAGAAGAGGACAAACAGCCCCAGTTATGGGATCTTTTGAAATGCTAGGTATCAGCTGCAGCCAATGGACTGTACTCAGTGCACCTACACAGTATGGTGAGTTGTGGAAAGCCCTCTTATTTTCTTCAAGGTAAACTCGCTGCTTTTCTGACCCTGTCTCATGGATATTATCTGTAAGAGAGCAGGGACTTCCTAATACCTCCTCACTCTCGTTTTCAATAAAGGTTTAAGGCAACTGTCTTCACATTCACAAACTTCTCTGTGTACACCACCACTTGGAAAACATGTTTGGTGGGAGTTGAGCTTTGTATGGAAAAATTCAAGTCTCTTATAAGGCCATGGCAACAACAACTAACTGGAGTGGAGGACTGCATGTCTTGCATGACCTAAATTTAACTGTCTACCTTAGGCCCTTAAATGAAGAAGCTTGTCTCCTGATGCTCCCCAATTTAGGATATGTAAGTTCAGATCACTTTTTCACCAAGCCTCTCCTTCTTCTGTGGTTATATGGGGAACCTATAGCTATTTAAGGCACCTAACCTACTTGCCCAAAATAGCAAAGTGGACCTCCCTGCCACCCAGCCATGCATTTTCTGGGTGAGTATGCACATGTCTAAGAAAGGAAGGAAGTCTTGGCCTGCTCAGAGGGGTGATGCTGGTTCTTCCTTTACCTGTTGTGAGAAACAGGACTTTGCTGATTGCTCAGTGTAACCAAAGGAAGGCCCTTCGAAAACAGCGGTGGGCAGCTTGAGAACCTCCCGCAGAAACATGTCGTACCTGCCATAAACCATCACTCCACTGGAGTCAGAAATCATTGAGAAAATATCTGAAGGAAAAAAAAAGAAAAAAAGACAAGAAAAGGACACAGCAACCTCAGTGTGAGCTACAGATTTGCTCTGAATTCAGTATCAGCTGGAACAGAAGTGCTAAACAACATGTTCTGCTTATGGAAAAATCCATTACTGCATCTTTAACTATAGCCATGCTTACCAGAGAACAAAAAGAGTGATTTACATATTAAAAGGTGGCTGATTTTGATATTAAAATATTCCTCTCCCCCCCCCATTGTGTGGTCATTTTTTTTACATGAAGTCTGAGGCCTGGCTTGAGGCAGTAATTTAATCAGATAAGAAGGATCTAATTTGACAAGTGATGCAAGATCAGCTTGTTACCTACTGCCAGCTTACCATGTCAAATCTAAACCTTGACAATGAGCTCATTAAGTCAGTTATTATTGTTTTGGACACACAAAGCAATGAAGGTCTTTCAAATGCATTACTTTTCACTCTTCCCCATTTTATTCCCTTTCTTGCTCATGTATAAAATTATCAGCTCTGTTATTGCAGAGATGCACGTTTCTCAGCCTTTACTTTTCCTCTTGTTTAAAATAATCCTAAGCCTAGCAGAGGTTCATAGACTAAGAAACATATATCATTTTTCAGGCTTTCACATCAGCTGCTTCATATCTAGCAACCTGGAAGGAAAATAGTGATAAAGGACCTTGGGACTGCTGACCTGAAAAATAATCATAGTATTCCAGCTTTCTGCTGGACCCTGCTCCTACTCTTAAACCATTCTAAGGAACAGTCTTCATTTATAACAAGTGCTTAATTCATAACCTAAGTTCAGTCTGCATTGGTTCCTACATAGAAATGATAGCCTAAAAAATGGCACCAAATCCAGAAGACTAAATTAGCACCTGGGATTTCTACTTGTGTACTCTAACCAACAATAATTAGTAAACTCAGTTTTATTTGGCTGTGGTTCAAAGGCTTAGAGGAAATTGAAGGTTCACATTAATCTTTTGGTCGAAACCTGAAGAAAATAGTATTCAGGACCTGAGGTACAGACATGACAGCACTAAACAGAAAATCTTTCATTGCAAATACAAGTAAACCATGCCTTGGCTGTTGGGGAGCTGGGAATAAATCCTGTGAAATGAGAATCTGTTCTCCAAAACAGATGGAGATAGTATGTGCCCTTTGGGAAGAAAGAGAAATAGTGCATAGCTATATTGTACCTCTAAGAGAAATGAGAGAGGTGTTAATAAAAAGAAAGTCTGAAGAAATTGCTAAATGATGCTCCCTGATGTTGAGCACTGGAGACACTTACCTGTACTTACCTGTACTCTGAATTCAGTCATCCCAAAGGAAAAAAAAAAAATTTAAAGGTCCACCAATCAAAACATCAATATAGGAAATCTGGCTTCAAAAAGACAAAGTCCAGTGTGAAGTTCAGCCAAACATTTGGTGAGATTTACCTGAAGATATGCACAGTGCAAATCCCAAAGCAAGCCATGAAACCATAATTTATCCTGATTCCTTCTTTTCCTGCCCGTACTGTTGTCTCTCCTCAGTACAACAGTGATGAACACTTCAACAGTGTCACCCAAAAGACTTACATCTTAATTTGTCCATGATCTTTCCTCCACAAAGAGTTGCCAAGGCCATTTTGACGGCGAAAACAGAAATCTTTCCATGTCCTTCCCTGTTCAAAAGTAGAAAGGAGACATATTTCATGTGTCCGTTTTCCAACACAGACATGTGTCCAGTTCTGGGCCCCTCAATTTAAGAAGGACATTGAGATACTTCAATGTGTCTAGAGAAAGGCAGCGAGGCTGGGGAGAGGCCTCGAGCACAAGCCCTACGAGGAGAGGCTGAGGGAGCTGGGGTTGTTTAGCCTGGAGAAGAGGAGGCTCGGGAGACCTTATCACTCTCTACAACTACCTGAAGGGAGGTTGTAGCCAGGAGGGGGCTGGTCTCTTCTCCCAGGCAACCAGAACAGGAGGACAAAGTCTCAAGCTGTGCCAGGGGAGGTTTAGGCTGGAGGTGAGGAGAAAGTTCTTCACTGAGAGAGTTGTTAGCCACTGGAATGTGCTGCCCAGGGAGGTGGTGGAGTCACTGTCCCTGGAGGTGTTCAAGAGCGGATTTGATGTAGCACTTGGTGCCATGGTTTAGTCATGAGGTCTGTGGTGAGAGGTTGGATTTGATATCTTTGAGGTCTCTTCCAACCTTGGTGATTCTGTGATCTTCCTGTTTAGAATACAGATCACTGACATGACGTATTGTAATGCACTCTACACTTGGATTGACGTACAAAGAATGAAGACCTTTTAAATCAAAGTTTGTTTTGTGGGGACATATAGCAGGACATTGCTCTGTAAAGATCTCAGAACAATTATATTATATATGTGAAGGTCAATATCAAACTGGTTTATCTCAGGACAAACTATGGGGATGATTACTGCTGCTATTTGTGCACTGGAAGGCACCTATCACACTCATGGTCTCCCCATCCTAAAATGGGGAGATCATAACAGATCCCTGTATCTTAGAGCCCTGAAAGATTGCAAGTAAGTGCAATGTGAGAACAACAACAACAAGCAGACAGGGCTCACACTACTGTACAAGCTGCATATTGTGCATGTCACTAAGTCCTGACTATTGCCTTCTAAGGGATTTTCACTATCCTGAAGCAGGCAGTGACTTAACTTCATGTCTCCTCTGGCTATCCTCTTTCTCCTCTTTCTCTTTTTCCCCCTCTGCTTTAGAGTAGGATAGGATAGGATAGGATAGGATAGGATAGGATAGGATAGGATAGGATAGGATAGGATAGGATAGGATAGGATAGGATAGGATAGGATAGGATAGGATAGGATAGGATAGGATAGACCAGACCAGACCAGACCAGGTTGGAAGAAACCTTTGAGATCATTGAGTCCAACCTATCACCCAACACTATCTAATCAACTAAGTAAATCTTGACTGTGTCCTTTAATCTTGGCTTTTGTGCACATTTTCTTTTCCTTATATTGTGCCCTCTGACTGGTTCTATAATATTTTAAATCACAGTATAGGAATTTCTTGTCTTCTGCATTTCCACCTTTCATTGACCAGATTCTTATTTGTATTAACCAGGACCTGGCACTGGCTGGGTCATTTTGTATTCCTTTTGCCTGTTTCTCTTTAGACTTTTGGGAGTGTTTCTGCACTGTTTCATCATGAGGTTTTCACCTGCCTTTAAAAGAGCTGTTAAGAAAAAGAAATGCTAAGTGGCAGCAATGGCATTATTAAGAAGCAATGGAAGAATTAGAGGAAAAAACAAAGGCCCATGAGGAAGTGCTTCAGATTTAAGATCATTTTTTTACCCTGTAGGTCTAGTTACATTTATTAACAGGATTATACTCTTGAATGGCAGACACATATCAACTTGCCTTCAGCTTTCTACCTCAGAGCCATTAACTTTCCCACATTCAAAACAGTTTTGGAACAGAGGAATAGTAAAAGAAAAGATTTTTGTTTATCTCTTCCATCTCTCTGTTTGAATTGATTAGCCCTGACACTGTATTTTGTATTGGTCATTTGTATTCATAAAAGCATCACTAGAGCCAGAAAAAAATGCAATTTGCCCTCCAAACTGATGTGTGTGTGTGCATATGCATACACATATGCATAAAGAAATATATATGACTGATGAATGAACAAGATAATGGGGCTTAACACTTGCCACTATCATTTGAACCCAGAAGTGCCCAAAGCTATGTCTAAGCACTACAGATGCCCTTGACTGGCAGCACTGGGGCCACACAACCTTTGCTGTGCAAAAGCAAATGATGGAGCAGTGCCTTGGCGGCATGAAGATCTCTGTTTGGGTTGGTGCTCCCTGAAAGAATCTTTAGGTTGGCTAATGTAAAGAGATACCAATTCTGCTAGTGGAAACAGGAGAGGACAGAAAAGGTTTTGATTTTACACAGCCACCTCTCTTACTGAGGTTACTCTTCAGATACCTGTAGAAGAGCAGTAGAAGTCCAAATAATGGCAAAAACAGATCCTGAAGCTGATGTGTGCTTAGCAACAGAGGGGATGATGGCCAGGCCTAAAGGTTATCTCCTGCTGATTGGGCAACAGTGGATGAAAACAAACCAATCAAGCTTTTAGACACCAGAGAAGCACGGAGTAGAAGGTTTCCTCTTCAAAGGAGTGGCTGCAGAGAGACAGCCTCTTCCCAGAGCCAGGAAGGTCCGGGGACCGTCTGGTCAAATGCACAGACCAGACAAGTCTGCATTTTGATCACAGAATCACAGAATCAATAAGGTTGGAAGAGACCTCAAAGATCATCAAGTCCAACCTGTCACTCAACACCTCACGACTACTAAACCATGGCACCAAGTGCCACGTCCAGCCCCCTCTTGAACACCTCCAGGGATGGTGACTCCACCATCTCCCTGGGCAGCACATTCCAATGGCTAACAACTCTCTCCGTGAAGAACTTTCTCCTCACCTCCAGCCTAAACCTCCCCTGGCGCAGCTTGAGACTGTGTCCTCTTGTTCTGGTGCTGCTTGCCTGGGAGAAGAGACCAACCCCCTCCTGGCTACAACCTCCCTTCAGGTAGTTGTAGACAGCACTGTTGTTGGCTTGCAGTTTTACAAGGTTGTACTTTACTTTTGGCTTAGCATGAAGGAGCATCACACTCAGCATCACGTGAAATCTTACACAACACCATTTCCCCCACTTTTTCCTCCTTTGAGGGTAAAGCAGCAGGGAAATGTACTTCTCTGTAGGCCTAATGAATCCCTAAGGCTGTGAAAAAAAATCATTAAAAAACTAAATGGGATGAAAGTTCAGCACAGGCAGTAGGCAAGCTGGCCCACATGTGACAGCACGACAGCATGGCTCCTCTTAAGTTTTGCTAGCCAGGTTCTAGCTCCTGAAAAGACATCTGTATTGCAGGCCCAGGGAAATACTCCCTGCCAGAATCCTGCCAGGTTTTCAGCAGGCTAAGAAAAAGGAAGAAGCTATTTGAAGCTTGGAGGATTTCAGACAGCAGGAGTATTTGCTAGGCAGTACTAACTAGAACTAAAGAAATGAGAGAGTGGTAGGCTTGTTAGATTTTAAATCACACATTAACTTGTCCCTTGTGGTCCTTTCATAGATGTTAAGCTGCAGATTCTATTTCTTCATTCTCTTTGCATTTCAAAGAGGACATGAAAAACTGAACAACCTCTTCTGGACCTGTCCACAGCAGAGCAGGAACAGCCATTGCTCCACAATTGTCACCACAATCACCCAAAAACATCCACGATCAGAACAGCCTTCTCATATATACCTAAGAGCTGCTGTTCTGGTTGGGTTTTGCTTGGTTTTGCTCTTTTTTTTGGTCTTGTTGTCTGCATTCATAGAATCAAATGTGATCAGAGTAATATTTACTGATAAACATGAAAAAAATCCTTCAGCAGCCACCTAGAAATCTGGACAGCATTTCTGCAGGCCAACTGTTTCCTTAAAACACAAGGCTAAGAGATAAAGGAGTGAACTCAGATCAAAGAGAACAGGATTATTTTAGGGGTGAGTGTCATCATGTCCCTATGATTCACCAACCTAGTAAAATCCCCTTTTTCATCAGAGAAGACTGCAGGCAGTTTAGTTTAACTGTCCAGTTTCTATAAAAGTGGGGAGAGTGAGACAAAGATTTCATCTGCCTCACAGTTCCACTTCCCTGTATGCCATGCATTGCTTCCCCCTGAGCAGGGGACCACAAGACCACACTTCTACCAGCTTGTAGCCTTCAACACAGAAAGACCTTCCTGCTGCAGACAACAACAAGAGTGACACAGAAAGCAAAGATATCAGCTCTGGTTAGATCCCAGCAGCTCTCACTCATGTAGAACCACCTCTCTGTGATTCCCAAAACCAGGGAAATCTGGACCACCAGTGTCTGCTTAAACAATACTTCAATAGTCTGAACCATACTAAAGGGTAGGGCACATTTTGAGACTCAGATGCTTAGCCTGCATGTCTCTATCTGTAATAGGTGTCCAAAATCCCTTAACAGTAAAGAGAGATCTAGCTGACACACATCTCCATGAAGCCTGAAGTTTGGTATTTCACATTGTGCCTGATCACCATCCCAGATGTCTGGTGCATTTAAAATTGGGTGACAGGCAGCCAATGTCCATCTCAGACCCTGGAGCTGGGAGTCCCTTCCTCAGGGCTCCTTCAAGTGTCTTTGTCTTTCTGGGAAGTGCATCCTGTGCGCCCTGCTTGGAGGTAGCCGCTTGGCAAATGGAGTGAGGGTCACAGCCTCCTCACCCCTGGGGGGTCTGATGGGAGCCCAGGAACAGGTCACAAACCACAGGACATGGGATGTTTGCAGGAAGAGCAAAACTGTATCCCTCTCTTTCGCTCTTTGCCTGCAGAAGAGCAAATTCCTCTCTCCATTTTGCTGCAGGTAGCCTTGGTGTCTAGCTGAGATCTTTACCCCTTACATTGAACTACAGAACAAGCACATCACCACAGGCCCTGGGCCTCTCCTGTGTTTACCAGCTGGGAAGTGGTTTGTCTGTGGCATGCAGCAGTGCTTGTGTCTGGCCATTTCCACTGTCCTGTGGTGGTTTTGTGCAAATGAAAATGCCTGTTTCTTCTTTTTCTGCCCTTGAGGGAGGAAAAACATTCCTGAAGGCTACATTTTCACAGCGAATTGGTGCATTTTAATTCCCCTCTGAGGGTCTGGAGGAGAGGTTGGGTGAGGCTTCCTCATGTGAAACATCTACTTTTTCTCCCGTTGCCATGGCAACTGAGTCTCCAGCTGGTCTGGCTCCATGACACCCAGTACTGGGGCCCTCAAGCAAGCTAGAGGACAGGGAGAGGGAGGGGGAGAGTGGCAGCATCCTTATTTTAACATGTCATGGGCAGTGTTTTCAGCTGGTGAATTTTCACAATATAAGCCACACAGAGGCAATAGGTCATCTGCATCTGTCAGACTTAACCACTGCTCTGCAATAATTCTGATTTGGGGATGGCAAGCCCTGCAGTACAGGCTGATGACTGTGTGCTCAGAAACTGTGCTAGGTATACACAGTACACTCATTAAGGCAACGGGCTGGCTCTGTCTCAGACTTGTCCCTTTTGTAACACGGGTCCCATGCAGTAATAAGCAACATGAATTTCATCACCTCCAGGCCTTTATCCTATTTCTGTCATGGTCTCAAAATCATGCTGCACTGGCATGAGCCAGGAAAAAAAATTGCTTACAGCTGCAGGAACTTGCAGGGAAATGAGCTCTTTCTAAATAATGAGCTATTAACCCATGGCACTGCTGCAGAAGCATTGCAGTGCTGTCAGCCACTGGTGTGTCAATACATAACAAGGCAAATTAGCAGTGGATGTAAATTTGTTTCTGTAGATAATTCTTCTTTGACATAAACTGGAACAAGTCTGAGTAACTGGATGAAAACACAGTTGTGCTGAATTTGGCTGGACAGAAAGGAAAGCAGAGGTCCTCAGTTTAGGTTCTCTCCCCAGTTAGCATCATTCATATGCTCATCCTCTGGGTCACATTTTAGCCTGTTCGGTTGTTTGCCAAAGGTATTTCCAGAGCAAGCAGAATCCTCTCACCAGCTGGGCGAGGATGGGAGCACAGGGAGCTAAGAGAGGTAGACAGTGGTAGTTTTAGGCTGTGCCTTTAAAATGTTTCACAGATCTTGAGCAGAAAAGTAGTAAAATGTAAATAAATCACTACTGGGTGTAAAAAGGAAAATAAAGGTAATTCTCAACAATTCCATTGGAGAGGCAACCAGCACCAGAACAAGAGGACAGAGTCTCAAGCTGTGCCAGGGGAAGTTTAGGCTCGAGGTGAGGAGAAAGTTCTTCACTGAGAGAGTCGTTTGCCACTGGAACCTGCTGCCCAGGTTGGTGCTGGAGTCACCATCCCTGGAGGCATTCAAGAGGGGATTGGACGTGGCACTTGGTGCCATGGTTTAGTCACGAGGTCTGTGGCGACAGGTTGGACTTGGTGATTTTTGAGGTCTCTTCCAACCTTGGTGATTCTGTGATAAGGAACTTAAACTGGTTGTACCAAAACAATTTTCTCTTCTCTTCTCCTTCTGTGCTCTGGAGAGATACTAACTTGCTTTCTGCATGACCTTGGCTGCATTGTTTTGGTTAAGCCTAACAGCAACTTTCTCTGCTCCTTTCTCCCTTCTTTTGTATAGGGGGAAGAGGTAGAAAAAGAGAAGCTAGTAGCTTCCCCTGGTCTTTGACCAGGGGGATTTTTGTGCTGTTTATGAATTGTAAACATCTGTAAATATTGTAACTACTGTGTATTTTGTACATACTCATTGCATTCCATTGCAGATCTCAGTGTTGCCTGTAAATATAGCTCTCATTGGCTTCCAGCTGAGCTGGTCTGGCAAGGTTCACATCAGGGGGCAAAATTTCAACCCACCACACAGACTTACGGATCAAAGGCTGCTAGCAAGAAGTTGAGCAGTAAGCTGATGGACTGCTCCACGTTGATCTGGTGGGTGGTTGGCATCCGTTTGTTGAGCTGGTAGAAGATAGTTGAAATCACAGCTTCCAGGCGAGCCACGTTCAGCTCCATGTTGGGATCCAGGTTGTTCAGCGCGTTTTCCCGCAGGGCTTCTATCACGTTCCAGATGTCCACCAGGTGCACTAGGGGACAGGACAGAAAGAATCAGTGGGGACATGCACTTCTGAAAGCAACTGAGAAAGAAAAACTCACCACATACAGAATACAGAATTAACCAGATTGGAAAAGACCTTTGAGATCATCAAGTCCAACCTATCACCCAACACCATCTAATCAACTAAACCATGGCTCTAAGTGCCTCACCCAGTCTCTTCCTAAACAACTCCAGTGATGGTGACTCCACCACCTCCCTAGGCAGCCCATTCTAATGGGCAATCTCTCTTTCATGTGAAGAACTTCTTCCTAACATCCAGCCTAAACATCTCCTGGCACAGCTTGAGACTGTGTCCTCTTATTCTGTTGCTGGTTGCCTGGGAGAAGAGACCAACCCCATCCTGGCTACAACCTCCCTTCAGGTAGTTGTAGACAGCAATAAGGTCTCCCCTGAGCCTCCTCTTCTCCAGGCTAAGCAACCCCAGCTCCCTCAGCCTCTCCTCATAGGGCTGTGCTCCAGACCCCTCACCAGCCTTGTGCTTCAAACTCCTTCCCAGCTTTGTTGCCCTTCTCTGGACACATTCCAGCAACTCAACATCTTTCTCAAACTGAGGGGCCCAGAACTGGACACAGGACTCAAGGTGGGGCCTAACCAGTGCTGAGTAGATCACTGAGTACAGAATTGCTCAGGGTAGGAATAACACAGTCACGCAGGACGCGCTTCAGGAATAACTAAACAAATTAATGCATTTCCCGTCACTGAGAATTGAACCTGCTGGAGGAATGAGCAAACGAAGCTCAAATCCGTTAATAAGCAAACAATAAATTGATATTGCTAATTGTCAATGTGCACAGCTTCAGCTTGGGAAATCATTTCTCACTGCGAAAGTGTTCAAGCAAAAATGTCTGGGTTATGGAAATCACTGGAAGGTAAACACATGCTAATCGTTTCTCTGAGCCATGCCTCTCTGAATATCCACTCAGAAATTACTCTTAGATATTAATTTGCATAGCAGATGGGCTTTTCAGAAGATCCCACAAATATTAAGCGCTTAGCATGTACTGTCACTTTGAAAATTCTGTTCAGCAATTTGTATGGAAGGCAAAATATTTTACAGAAACAGAATCCTAATTGAGGCAGGGTAGACCAGCTACAATTAAACAAAGAACCCGTAATGAAGTGATCCCAGGGCCATTATTTTGTGCTTTCCAAACACATTTGCCAAACACTTTGTGAAATCTCTCGGTTTGATAAGGTCTGGGGCTAAGCTGAATTTTAGGAGGTCTGTTATTAGCACTGGTTAGGCCACACCTTGAGTACTGTGTCCAGTTCTGGGACCCTCAATTTAAGAGGGACATTGAGACACCTGAATGTGTCCAGAGAAGGGCAATGAGGCTGGGGAGAGGCCTTGAGCACAAGCCCTACGAGGAGAGGCTGAGGGAGCTGGGGTTGTTTAGCCTGGACAAGAGGAGGCTCAGGGGAGACCTGAAGGGGTCTGAAGCCAGTTGGGGGTTGGTCTCTACTCCCAGACAACCAGCACCACAACAAGAGGACACAGTCACAAGCTGCACCAGGGGAGGTTTAGGCTGGAGGTGAGGAGAAAGTTCTCCACAGAGAGAGTTGTTAGCCATTGGAATGGGCTGCCTAGGGAGGTGGTGGAGTCACCATCCCTGGAGGTGTTCAAGAGGGGATTGGATGTGGCACTTGGTGCCATGGTCTAGTAGTCACGAGGTGTTGGGTGACAGGTTGGACTTGATGATCTTTGAGGTATTTTCCCACCTTGTTGACTCTATGATTACCTGCAAGGACAGCTTAAAGGACAATCTCTGCTCACCCTTCATACTGTACCCAAACAGAACTCTTGTTTGCATAACACTGTTACTGGTGCAGTATGGTTGGCTTGTCCCAGGCAGGCATCACCAGAAGCAGTGGCCCATGCTAAAAATTAAAGCACCTACACTCATTCAAAATTGGCATCTAGTTTGAACCTGAACTCAAAGAATTCACCTTTTTTTTTGTTGTAAGCAGTGCCTACTGTACTACTAAACTATCAATAAGAAACAAATCATGAGCTTCAGGGGCAAATTCTCTTTATTTTTTTAACCAGAAACTACCCTATAGTCCTGATTACTGAGCATGATGATATATCTCATGATCTATTGAGAGCCATCTGTATGAGGAAGAAGATGCATTTTTTTGTGGATGGGGAAATTTAATTCCAGCCCTCATATAACTAGATGGTTACTTGCTTGGGATGCTGGTGCTGTCTCAGACTGCAGTGTGACTTGATGCTCTGATGGCAAGGAAATGTAAGCTGATACTGGACAGACAAATGAAATCAGATATACTGCCATTGCTTAGTCTACAGTTCTTCCCTGTGATTGGGTTTCTTTTCTTCTGCCTCATAAAGAGAGTCTCTGATGTCCTGCTACTGCATGTGTAAGCCGAGGGGGAAGATCTACCACACAGGTGAGTGGAAACAGCAGCAGCAGCAACTATTAAATATACTTCCCCACTTCTTGCTGTTGCCTAGCACATAATTGGGAAAAACTGGAAGATACAGTTCTGTCACGACACCTAAATATTTATTTGGCCTTTGAATTTAAAGGGAGCTTCTGCAGGTGATCCTGTATGCTGGCAGGTTGTCTTCAGAGTGTTCTGAATTAAGCCACGTGCATGGAGCACAGAGCTCTCTGAATTCTTTTGTTTTCTAGCTTCCTCATAAAAGATCTGGCAGAGATCTCAGATCCTTTCAATGCAGCCATTCCTATTCAAGCAGTTTTCACTGTCAAGTTGTTGCAAAGGTCATCTGGGTAAACAGGAGATGAATCATCTCCAGGAAGATGGCCTGCACATAATAACTGACCCTTTCTGGGCAGCTTCTCCACATGGCTCAGAAGCCAGACCAGGCAGACAATGGAAGAAGTCATTATAAAGCAAGCCACCATCTGGTCCAGGACAGGATGGTTAGTGAGTATTTCCCACTCTGAGTCACCACTGTAAGGTAGCCAAGGAAGAAATACAGAGCAATATGCCACAAGGTGCAGCAATAGGCTGGACCATGGAATCAAAGAATCACAGAAGAGTTTGGTTGCATGGGACCCTTAAGATCATCTAGTTCCAACCCCCCTGCCATAGGCTGGAGAACATGTGCAAGTATTTTATGGCCTTCATTGACAGGGGAAGGGCAGGCAGAAAGCTGAAGGTTAAGTGTGATGTTTCCCTTGAGGTCTAGCTTTTGCTTGCCACGAGGGCTGTCAGGTAATTCAGACCAAGTAGATGGAGGAGATGTTTCCACCAGCAAGTCTGTCCCAGGCTGGCTTCTGAGTGAGAGGGTATGTGTGCAAACTGTTGAGCCTGAACTATGCCTACACTAACAAGGAATAACATGAGTAATGACCAGGCATAACAAACAGCACTTGGGGGTGAAACAGCACAAAGAGGGGTATGAGCTTAACAGCACTGCTGATCAAGGCAGAAATTACTAGGGCAGTTTTACCATAAATACTGAGTAAAGATGCAAATTCAGCAACACTGGAGCTTGTGGGTGAAGAATAAACGGAGCCAGGCTCTTTATCTGGGAGTGCACCAGCACGACAGAGAAAAGGGCATGGGGGTGGAAATGGGACTATAAAGGCCAACAACTCATGTCACCAGAGCTGCTTGGGGGTACCAGGTATGTGCATCCAGTTTACTTCTGCAGTCACAGGGAATTGCCATGGTTTCCCCGGCGCTGATAAAAGCACATCCTGGGAGGGTGAACCAGGCATCCGGACTCCCTGACTGTGAGAATGGAATTTCACACAGCAATTTAACCTTAATTGCTATAGCTTAGTGGTGGAAAACTCTTGAATAAGAGAACATGCAGGAAAACAGCTGGCATCAATGAGGCTGAAAGGGGGTTTGTGTCTTTACACTTCACATGATCCACTACTGATACTATGTGGCTGCCAGATTTTTTCCTCTCTTTTTTTTTTTTTTTTCTTTTCCCACTGATATTGTATTTTTCATAACACAGTCACAGCCAGAGCCAGTTCTGGTGATGGCCCTGGGAAGGGAAATATCCAGAGGCTAGCAGACATGAGACTAATAATACCAGTACACTAGCACATACAAGGGACAAATACTGAGTTTAGTGTTAACTCTAACCTGAAAGGCTCATAAGCTCTCCTGATACTCATTGGTATGCCAGAAGGGTAGGGCACAAGATGGAGAAAATGACTTATTGGAAATTAAACAGCAGTACCAGGCCCCCACTCCCTAGAAAATATTAATCTCAAGGAACTGCTGTGCATTTGTACTATAAATAATTTCACTTGGGCCCTTCCCCCCACCTTTAATTGTTTGTCTCCAGAAACACTTCGGTTCCACTTGAAGCTAAATACACAACAATCCTACTGCACTGTTTGATTCTGCATTTTATTCATGAATTTCAAATCTCTCTGCAGAAGGCTGGAAAGTAATACTTCCTAGGGGAGGAAGATGGACAAGAGCCAGACATTGAAGAAGATCTGCTAATTTTGAAGGTATCTACTGAAATGCCTAGCTCAACATCACAAGAAGAGTTTGTTAGGCTGCTGTACAGAGGACTCAAGTCTCTGGTCTTCGCTCACGTCAGTTGTTATGGACAGGAATTCACCCACTTACATTAAAATGCCAAAAATCAGCCGGGGATCAAGGCTCCCTCTAATGTCAGTGAGAGAAAAAGGCAACTCAAAGCAGCTGCTTGGAGGCAGGTGGGATGAGCAGTGCCCATACTTCTGCAATGACTACAGACAAAGCCTGAAGTGACACGTTTACAATGAGACACGTGACCTCAGAGCTGGTAAAGTTAAGAGATGAAGCCCACACCTTGCTCTTTAAAACACTAAGAAAAGGTGTCTTTTCTGTTCTGACTGCTCCAT
The DNA here is from genome assembly GCA_033816785.1 of Picus viridis. NCBI lineage: Eukaryota > Metazoa > Chordata > Aves > Piciformes > Picidae > Picus > Picus viridis. Next base: position 10,328,731 of record CM066571.1, read on the forward strand.
GGCCCAGAATAATTCAGGTTTTATAGAAAATATGAATAATAAATAGATGAACGTGTATGAACAGCTCCCAGACCCTGTTACATTCACAGCCTCTTACACCGCAGCGCTTAACCTCGCACAGATTACAGCTGGGTGCAGAGCTCTACTCATCACTTGGAATCCTGTATTTTCAAAGGGTACACACACAGTTAGTAAACTCTTACAAGTCAATCTATCAGCATTGTGAAAACTCAGAGTAAAACACAGGCCTCTGCAAGCTCCGTTCTATTTATCTGGACTTTTAGACATTTATGTCCGCAGCTCACAGGATATTTGCCACCCTTCCAGTGCAGTAACAGAATGTCAACCTTGCAGCCTTTGTTTGCTTTCGTCTCATTTCAATTTTTATCCTCCCTGGTACCCACTTTTTTATAATCTCTGCCAGACTCACTCATTCATTTATCTATCCCTGAGATGGTTTTAATCTCACCGAAGAAGGTCTATCTCCTTACTTTGCTTACACAACATGTAGTGCAATATACCTGATTTCTACGTGCCACCACAGTGCTAAAAAGAAGAGTTTGCAGTGTAACAAACTAGCTTATGGATGCAAGAGAGCTTTCCCTCTCCTAAAATCTGCCTTAAATGCCCTCAACAAAGTCAAGCTCCAAAAGTTTGCTTTTAACTTCTTATTGCTGGTCCTGCTTTTGTTGCTTTACCCACATTCACCCCAGAATGATATGGGTGCTGCCCTTCCTGACAGGGATTTGTAGAAGTATGGGAACCTGCAGTTGTTTCTTCAGTGTCAGCTGGTGATCACCAGGCAGTGAGGCAAAAGCTGCTTGGGTGTGGTGTAAAGTAATCCAAAATCCTGCAGCCACAGACCCTTCAGAAAGGCCTCATGCTCTGTACAGAGCACAGCTCTCCAGGTGTATAAGATCTCCTTCATCTGCTTGGAGTCTGAACAAAGTACAGATGTTTTCCACAAGCAATTGCTAAACTATACATTGCCCTTTGGATTTTCTGTTCAAGTCATTTATGAAGTCACCACTAAGCTGAACATCTGCACTTTGGGCTCTTCCATGCCAAACACTACTTGCTAATTTAACTTTTATGAAATTAAGTAATATATACACACTGTTACAGAGGGTTTTATACTTGAGTATGTTCTGTAACTAATTCACTGAATGAGTAGTGAATGTAACTAAAGTTCAGCATCTGGACAGACGTGCACAGATGAGCAGCATTACAGAATGCTGCCATTCACTCCATAGCAACTGCTATCCAAAGTGCATACTTTGAGGAGACCCTGGCTGAACTGCAGAGAATTAGGATTAATACATAATATACACTCCAAATAACAAATATTGTTTCCTTCAGAGGAGTCCTGCTGTTGAAACAGCATTTGGAGAGTGCCTGTTGCCAGCATGTTGTAACTGTGACTGAGAGGTCAGTCTCTCTCAGCAGGACGTGAAGGAAAGATAGCTGGCTCTGTTTGAAAGGAGTTCTAGCTTTTCCTCAAACTAAGTTTTCAGACACCCTTGAAGTTTTGCATCCTGCCCTTCTGCCTTTCCCTGCGTTCAGAACATCTTTTCCCATTGCCTCTTCCTACTCTGATGATGAAAAAGAGTAATTAGCAGAGTGCAGAATCCTATCACCTGCAACTCTGCCAACGCCTATGTACATTTTATTGATCTTGAGTTTCCCTCTTTTCTTCAAGAGCTCCTTAGTCTCTTCATTTGCAGCAAATCAATGTATTTTTAATTTATTGTCACTTTCTTTAATTTATAGTAGCTTTAATTTACTTGCAACTAGTAATTTTCCATTTGGGAGACAACGGCATCTCAAAAGTAATGAGAGAAGAGATGGACTACCCTCTTTGTTTTTTCAACTCAAAGCAAAGACATTTAAATGTATTTATGCAGTGCAAAATGAAGGCTTCTTTCCATCTTGTACTTCATTAGAAATATGGAAAGGCTGTGAGATATAAATAAACTTGGATATATCACTAATCTCACAGGAGGCAGATTACTTCAAACATCAGCTGTCGAGAAATGATGTTGCCCTGAGCGAGCATGCAGGAGAAAGCTGCAGTGAAAGTTTATTTTCTAAGTAGCAAAAAAATAATAATAATTAAAGCCAGACTTTGTGCTTAAGCTTTTTTTTGGCCACTAAATAGATCTACTTATGCAAAAATCTTCAGCTGTTCTACTGCATTTTTTTGTGTGTATTCCACCTGCACCATGAACTCTAGAATGTTATCTTTCCATTTATTACTAAATGAGCATGGAAGAGGAGATTGCATTTAATCAAACAAAGGAAGTGACTAAATTAGGCCTTTAAATCAATTCAAATTTACTTCAAGTACAACAGTTCCAACTAAATCTAGGTTTAAACATGCCCAATTGATAGGTAAGACAGAATTCCTCCTTGATAGATTTCCCTTTGCCAGTGAATACAGGAAAAACTCTTAAAGAAGCATTAACTTCAGTTATTCCCCAAAATTTCAGTATACCCTTGCAGACATGCTTGAGTTTAAAGGTGCTAGTAGTGTCATTTGAAACCAATGGCACTGGAAGGTATGTCAAGTATTTCAGGGGGATTTCATTGAAAGAGAAAGATTTATGCTTCCTTGTCTAACAACCCTAAAAATATTATAAAACATGTTAGACGACTCTTCTTTTTTTTTCTTTTGGATTAGAATCTATGGCCCCATCACAAATCAGGGGATTGGAACCATTTGTCACTGTGATTGCTGCAAAGCCCTGGCGAGTTACTCATGCTTTCTGTTCGACTTCCTCTCTCCTGCTGCTGGGCAGGTAAAAGGAGGACTGACCGAGGCATGTTTTCCCTCTAAACTACACCTGGCTGTAGCCAAGCTGCCCTTCAGACCACTCACCTCTAGCACAATCACCAAAGCCTTATCTACAAGCCCCACCCCTATGCAGTGGTGCACTAAGCACAGGAGACAAATCTGGAGTGCTTCAACCTGTCCTATGGGGACAGGCTGAGAGGGCTGGGAGCGTCCAGCCTACAAGAGGGAAGGCTCAGCGTTTGTTTGTACAAACATCTGATGCAAGGGAGTAAAGAACACGGAGCCAGACTCTTCTCAGGGAAGGGAGAGTGAAAGCACAGGAGGTACTGGGCACAAATTAAAATATGGAAAAGCATTTAAATATAAGAAAAAAAAATCTCTGTGAGGGCTGTCAAACACTCAACAGGTAGCCTAGAGAGGCTGTGGAGTCTGCTTCCTTGAAGGTATTCAAACCCAAACTAACACAGCACTAAGCAACCTGTTCTAGCTGATCCTGCTCTCTCCAGAGGTCCCTGTCAACCCCAGTGATTCTGTGACACCCTTGGCTGTCCTAACTTATACTGCAAAAACATAACAACTCTTTGAGGAGAGCAATCAATGCTGCCCCACTGCTTTTTCCCAAGTTATTGCTCTTCATTTTTGCTGTGAGAGCACACAGGTGTGTGGTACACATTGGCCCAGCAAGAAGCTGGAGTAAGGCTGACCTTTTCTACCTGCCCACCCCACAGATGGACATCCAGAGTGAGGAGGATAAGGAGCTCAACATTTAGACCATTCTGGACCATTCTGAACTACTCTACACATGGAGAAAGATGCATTTGGACATACTGAATTCATGCAGATCACCTGTCCAGGTGGTACTCACTACCCAAAACATGCAAAGTAGTGCAATCAGTCTGCACAGTGCTCTCCTGCCCAACAGGAGCTGGCCAGCTGCACACTGCGTGCACAGGACACATATCCTTGAGTGGCTGCCAAACCTACCTGCTGGGTGTCTGGAAATCTGCAGGACATGATCTGTAGCACCCAGAAACAGGAATTTTCTGGTAAAAGTTTTAAAGATTCTCCTGTCCACACAGGCAGGCTTGCATCCTTGTATGCTCACCTGCTGTTCTGCCCAGAGGGAAAAATGAGTTATTCTAAACCCACTGATCACATCAAACGAACGTGGCCAGCTGGAAGCGTCTGGCAACTTGGCCAAAGGCACTAATGAGGACCAACCATCAGGATAACAATACACCGAAAGGTGGTCTTCTGGCTTTTAACGTGGTACCTGACAAATCCAACGAGGTGTCAAGAGTATGTAAAGATTTCCACTGAAATTGTTCACTTTCACATTAACTTAGTTCACAATAAAAGCTCCCTCTCCTCCTGCTGTCAATCCCAGCCTATTTTCCCTACCTATATTTAACTGAAGCCTGCAGGGCTCTCTGTGGGTGGCAGGAGAGGCCATCAGTTTCCCGAAGGAGCAGCACTAACGACAGTCAATCTTGCCAAAGGGAACGGTGGGCAAGGCACCTCGAGTGCTGGGCTGGGACACCGATGTCATCTCCTTGTCACCCAGATGGTGCTGGGAAAGCACTTCCTTTTAAAACACACTCTGGTATCACTGATTTGAAATGCTGAATGAAGTGTGACGTGCATACAAAAAAGCAGTATGAAAATCTAACTCTACAATTCTTAATACTTTGATGACAACTAGGAAAAATCACTCAATTAAAACCCTGCACTGCTACTAATAAGTACATAGCATGAATCCATCGACTATACATCACTTTCTTAAACTTGTTTGGGAAATAAAGACCAATGTGCAACTAGCAGACCTGTTGCTTTGTGCATTCCATAGCCAGAAACTATAAATCCCCACTAAAGACAATAATATTCCTAGATTATACATCTCTATTATGCTTGCTATACCACCATAATACTATTTTAATGAGCAAGGCTTCACTTGAGGCATTGTGTGATCAGGTCTAAGTCTGACTAAATTCCTTTAAATGGGTTTTGGAAGTATCAACTTTAAATCAGTCAAAGAATTCATGGGGACATGAGTAGAATATTATAGAATAGACCAGGTTGGAAAAGACCTTGGAGATCATCAAGTCCAACCTATCACCCTACACTATCTAATCAACTAAACCATGGCACCAAGCACCCCATTAAGTCTCTTCCTAAACACCTCCAGTGATGGTGACTCCACCACCTCCCTGGGCAGCACATTCCAATGGGCAATCTCTCTTTCTGTGAAGAACTTCTTCCTAACATCCAGCCTAAACCTGCCCTGGCACAGCTTGAGACTGTGTCCTCTTGTTCTGATGCTGATTGCCTGGGAGAAGAGACCAGCCCCCACCTGGCTACGACCTCCCTTCAGGTAGTTGTAGAGAGCAATAAGGTCTGTCCTGAGCCTCCTCTTCTCCAGGCTAAGCAACCTCAGCTCCCTCAGCCTCTCCTCACAGGGCTGTGCTCCAGACCCCTCCCCAGCTTTGTTGCCCTTCTCTGGACACATTCCAGCAACTCAACATCTTTCCTAAACTGAGGGACCCAGAACTGGACACAGGACTCAAGGTGTGGCCTAACCAGTGCTGAGTACAGGGAAGAATGACTTCCCTGCTCCTGCTAGCCACACTGTTTCTGATACAGGCCAGGATGCCATTGGCCTTCTTGGCCACCTGGGCACACTGCTGGCTCATGTGCATGAGGTATCAAAATGTGGTATGTAAAATACATAACAGCTTCCATGTTTCCCTTAAAATAAGGTGAATCTGCCTTACACCTGAGTTCACAGTTCAATTAGTAATACTTCAGTATTTCATACTTTGAACGAAACAGAACTCTTCTGTACCATATATCTACATCACAAAAATGCTTCTGCACTCCCACAAGGTGGCAAAAACCATCTCCACAGCTGGCTGACACTGTACCTGGAGTTGATTTTCCAGGTTTTCCCTACGATAGCTCTGGTGACAGAAACTGATTTATGGAGACTATTAAAAAGCCTGTGTTTCCAGAGAAAACAAAAAGCTATGTCCCAGCCCTCACATTTAGGAGATTAAACTAGAAGCTCAGAAGCGACTGAAGGCACGAGAAGAAAACCTTCACTTTAGAGCCTGGCACAACTCAGCTTCTGTTCAGCAACCCACGACAAAGCAGCTTTCAGGAAGCAGAGAGGACTCGGTGCAGGAGGAGTCTGGTAGCCACAGACCTGACCACAGGATGGCACTACGGGGTGGATTTTCGTACAGGCAGCGCACATCTGCTCTAACATTTAACCCTCTACTGGCACAGTGTCAAGCGAGCTAACAAAAACCAAAGGGTGGGCATCCCCACCGTTGCCTCCAGAAAACAGCCTCGTCTAGGTACTTAGTTGAATGAAGACTAAGAGCTTGGAGATCCGGAGACCGCATGTGAGAGCCAAATGCTGCCAAACCCGTGAGGTGCAAAGGGCAGAGTATACCAGCATCCTGAATGTCATTATTACAGTGATACAATCTCCTCCAGGAGCATTCTTCTTCTAATGCCAAGCCTGACTAATACCACATCTTTCTCTCTTAAATAACTTCATTATGTTTTCACTTTGATACAACTGCTGCCACCTCCCTCTACCCCCCCCCCCCAAAAAAGCCTCTCAATGCCACAAGAAGAGAACTGCAGCTTGCTTTGGCACTGCCACCAGCTAAAAATCAAGTGTGAAGTGAGTGTAAGTGTTAACAAATTGGGGTATTTATATTTTTCATTAATTTGGAAGCAGTTACCAGCTCTAAGGATACTGGGCATTATCCCCAATCTCATAGTAACTGCTGTTTTCTCTTAAAGCAGTTGATGATGACAAGAGAACAGGCAATTTAACAGCTCTTTGTATCAATTTCTTCCCTCATAAAACAAGCTGAGATTATATTGTCAGCCTTTAGGGTTCAGCCATATCACAAATACCAATGAAAAAGAATGAGCACCCATTAGACAGTTGGAGCTGCTTGAAGACAAAACCCCTCCTTGGCCCATCTCCTGGTTTTGAGAGTCTGATCCATGCTTAGGTTGTCTCCTGTAATTATTTTTATAAAAAACATTTAGTGTTGGCAAGACTGCAAACAGCAACACAAGGTACAGAATACTAATGAAACATCACTGGTCTATTTCCTTGAATGTAAAAGATGCCAGGTTTTTACCTACATGCCTATTCTTAGGCTGATCCATATTCTATTAAGTCAAACAATTTCTTATGTAATGTGGCCTGATTTTGGCCCACATCATCATCATCTATTAAAAATAATTAGAGAAATGATCAAGCTGGACTCTATGCTTGGCTAAACTGCCTGATACCAGAATTATGGTTTTCAACCCCAAACCTGTGGCTCTGAGCAACCTGATCTAGTGTGAGTGGTCCCTGCCCACGTCAAAGGGGTTGGGACTAGATAATCCTTCACAGAATCACCAAGGTTGGAAGAGACCTCGAAGATCATCAAGTCCAACCTGTCACCACAGACCCCATCACTCAACCATGGCACCAAGTGCCACGTCCAATCCCCTCTTGAACACCTCCAGGGATGGTGACTCCACCACCTCTCTGGGCAGCACATTCCAATGGCTAACAACTCTCTCAGTGAAGAACTTTCTCCTCACCTCCAGCCTAAACCTCCCCTGGTGCAGCTTGAGACCGTGTCCTCTTGTTCTGGTGCTGCTTGCCTGGGAGAAGACACCAACCCCCCTCCTGGATACAGCCACCTTCAGGTAGTGGGAGACAGCAATGAGGTCTCCCCTGAGCCTCCTCTTCGCCAGGCTAAACAACCCCAGCTCCCTCAGCCTCTCCTCGTAGGGCTTGTGCTCGAGGCCTCTCCCCAGCCTCATTGCCCTTCTCTGGACACATTCAAGTGTCTCAATGTCCTTCTTAAACTGAGGAGCCCAGAACTGGACACAGGACTCAAGGTGTGGCCTAACCAGTGCTGAGCACAGGGCAGAATGACTTCCCTGCTCCTGCTGGCCACACTATTCTTGATGCATGCCAGGATGCCATTGGCCTTCTTGGCCACCTGGGCACACTGCTTGCTCATGTTCAGCCAGCTGTCAATCAGCACCCCCAGGTCCCTTTCTGTTTGGCAGCTCTCCACATCCTTGAGATCCCTTCCAACCCTGACAATTCTATGATTCTATGAAATCAAGAAACAACTTCAGATGGCATATGCTTCTCTCTTCTGAAGAGTCTGGGTCAATCTGGAGGGTTTCTAGGACAAAATCCCAGTATCACTCCGCTGCTGAGGGTAAGAGCATTGCTATGAAGTAGGACATCCATGTGACATGCAGGAGTGGTGAGAAAGCATCTTATGCCTGAAATCATAAGGACAGTTCAGACTCTTAGGTAATTCTTTGCTGAAACTGATAATGGAGGTGCAAATTACTGCCATAGGTTCAAGCTTCCACAGGTATTTAAGCACCTAATTATGATTGAAAACAACAGGATTTATTTGCCCCACATCTTTTGGGATTGAAGATATAATGAGCTTTGAGACAGGGTAACAAATTGGTTTGAGCAGAAAATACCTCATCTAGAGAAATAATAGAGATTATTTGACTAAACTCTGGCTTTGTGTTCACACAATCTTGCCACACTTGCCCTCCTGTCGCTAATATTCAAAGCATTATCTTCTGCAAGAGACACTCAGTGCTCCAGCTCCCCCAGCCCAGTAACCAGGATGCCCATACCAGGAGGCTCCCAGCGCAGTGATTTGTACTATCACATACCCAGAGTTCACATCTCTTAAGCAAACAGGTATGAGGAACAGGCCAAGAGAAAGGAGAAGAGTTCCAGCTGACACAAACATAGCTCAAAACTCTGCAGAAATAGGAAAGGAACCAAGACTGCAGAATGTGAAATGACAAATAAATGGGATTTAGGTGAAGTGCCACACATCTTTCCTTCCCTCTCTGTGTGACAGAAGCTCTTTAATGATGTTGTCAGGGCCCCTAGATGGAGTAAGAGTCTCGATGTACATGGCCACTTATCTGTCATCCTTTATTTCACACACACAATCCTTAAAGAAACCCTGCAAATCCAAGACAAAATAAGAGTCTCAAGGCAAACTACAGATGAATGAAATGTAGAAAATTAAACTTGGGGAGGATCAGCACCTTTACAAGAGATGCAGTGTGATACTAGTGCTGGCTTCATTTATCAGAAATTGACTTCAACCTTCTCAAACTATATATACTGAGAGACTGATTCATTCCTTCCTTTGTGCCACAGCAGTGTCACGGAGTTCAACAGAGTTACTTTCAATTTACTTTCCATCAGGAAGGCAGACATCTACCCATCCACAGGGAGCAAAGAAAATGCTGAGCATACACAGAACTTCTTCTGGAATTAGACCACACTTTGCTCAGTAAAGGGCTAAAGACTGCTAGGAAATAAGCTGTTAGAAATCCATTTTAGCCAATAACAATGTTACAGATACAATTCAGCCTGCATTCTGCCTAGAAATGCCTGAATTCACAGTATCACAGTATCACTACGGTTGGAAGAGACCTCGAAGATCATCGAGTTCAACCTGTCACCACAGACCCCATGATTAGACCATGGCACCAAGTGCTACGTCCAATCCCCTCTTGAACACCTCCAGGGACGGTGACTCCACCACCTCCCCGGGCAGCCCATTCCAATGGCGAATCACTCTCTCGGTGAAGAACTTTCTCCTCACCTCAAGCCTAAACTTCCCCTGGCGCAGCTTGAGACTGTGTCCCCTTGTTCTGGTGCTGGTTGCTAGAGAGAAGAGGCCAACCCCTTCCTGGCTACAACCACCCTTCAGGTAGTTGTGGAGAGCAATGAGGTCGCCCCTGAGCCTCCTCATCTCCAGGCTAAGCAACCCCAGCTCCCTCAGCCTCTCCTCACAGGGCTGTGCTCAAGGCCTCTCACCAGCCTTGTTGCCCTTTTCTGGACATGTTCAAGTGTCTCGATGTCCTTCTTAGACTGAGGAGCCCAGAACTGGACACAGGACTCAAGGTGTGGCCTAACCAAAGCAGACTACAGGGGCACAATGACCTCCCTGCTCCTGCTGGCCACACTATTCCTAATGCAGGCCAGCACAGGGAGAAGTGTCTGGGTAAAGCCTTTGTCTATCACAAATGTTAATGCCCGGAAGCTGGATGCAGAGTCCCAGAACTGTAATAATAACAATGCACACTGAGGGCATTCTATTGTGTGGCCTCTTCACACTTAGAAAAGCAGGAAATTATTTTTATGGCCAACAACTTCTGTTCTCACAATTTGTCCAGGTATGCCAGATATATGCTGTATGGAAGAAATCTTCCACTAAGATGATGGGTTGGACACAATGATCTTGAAGGTCTCTTCCAACCTGGTCTGGTCAATTCAATTCAATTCAATTCAATTCTATAACTCACAGAAAGTGACCCCAGGTGCAGCTGGTGGGTAAAAAATACGAGATGATGGTTAAGCTAAAGCTTCTCTTTGAATGTCCTGGGTGTTCTGAAGCTGATCTACCTTGTTAGAGGGACACAAATTGACTTGTAACTCCGAAAGCAAATGAACATGGGGAAAAAAACCTCTTGGGGAACTATGAAAGGACAGAACTACAGTAAAAGTGATGCCAGATCCCACACTCTGACTTTCCTGTGGACTATTTGCTGTCTTCACCCTGAAGAAGCCCATAATTGCTGAGAACTTTCACCACAGCTAGCCAGTGTCCCTGTTGGCTCCATAGTGGGTTTATTTGTAAGAGTTACTGGAGAAGGATGAGGAAGATAGATCAGACTATGTGAAGCTGTGATGGAGATCACGGTTCAGGCAGGAAGATGGTGCAGACTGCGTGGTTAAGGTGAAGGAAAGCTGTGTGGTGCCTACTCATTCTCTAGAGCTGAGTGACAGCTCAAAAACCAGGACAGGGCAAAGAACAACTCAGGAAAAATTCACACTCAGCAGATGCAGTGGAGAAGGATGCTTTGAATGCAATGCTACAACACACAGATAAGGCACAATGCTGCAGCTTATCTTCTCAAGAAAATCCCTGAGTAATTTTCTGCAAGGATGTAAAACTTGGCCTTTGTTCTCTACAAAACCCACATCTGCATGGAGCTCATGTATGACTCCTCAAGACTTACTGCTTTCAGTCCAGAACAAAAAGGCAGGTCTGGACCAAGATAATTGACCAAAGCCTCTTAGGAACAAGAAGGATACCAGGAAAGGAGAGAGCAGCCAAGAGAATGAGGGTTGCAAAGAAGTCAGATGTGAAGCGAATGTCACAGGTAATGACATGAGGCTGAAGAAGGGACAGGGAAATGATGAAGGAGAAGACTCAGAAACATGGTTATAGTTTGAAGGGAAAAAAACATGAGGGTGAAAGAAGAAAAAGTTCTCACATTAAGCAGCAGTGTCCCTGAGAAGATACAGTGATCCTGTTATCACCAAGGAATCAGTTTGCTCCCATGAGATTGTATGCCTGCATATACATTGCAATGTTTAGACTGTCTAGAAGAGTATTAAGTTAATAAAAATGTATTTAATTTTGCCTGAAGTGTTCATTAAGAGGACTGGTTTGAAATAAGATGCACAAACCTTCTGGCTTTGGGTAACCAGTCAAAAGCCTGCCAGATCAAAGGTGACTGCTGCCTGTTACCAGCAGCAGATGCTCAGAGATGGCGGTGGGGAAACTGAACAGACTGTCCTGCCTTAAACCTGCATGAGAAAAGCCATCAGAAACAGCACAGTTGTAGCAGAGTTCAGGAAGCCAGAATGAAAGATTTTCAGCTCTGATCCAATTACAAAAGCTCTCTAAATCAAGGCAGGGCTGAGCCACCTGCATAGCAGAGAACAGTGTGTAGGCATACCTGGGACATGTCCTAGTCAACTTCTGACTCAAAGGAAGTCAAGTCAGTCCTTCTCCTCTGCAAAGAGCAAAACAGCACTAACTGATAAATTTCTGCTACTTGTGTTTTAACAGGAGCCACTTGGAATCATTGGGATGGTGGGGAAAAAAATAATCAACCTCTAAGCAAACTGAAGCCTCAAACTGTGCCAGGGGAAGTTTAGGCTGGAGGTGAGGAGAAAGTTTTGCACAGAAAAAGTAATTGGCCATTGGAATGTGCTGCCCAGGGAGGTGGTGGAGTCACTGTCCCTGAAGGTGTTGAAAAAAGGATTGGACATGGCACTTGGAACCATGGTATAGTTAGCCATGAGGTGTTGGGTGATAGGTTGGACTTGATGATCTCTGAGGTCTTTTCCAACCTTATTGATTCTCTGCTTCTATGAAAATTGAGAGTTTAAGACACACAGCCTTGTTTGGTTCACTTTTTTTTTCTCTTGACACTAAAATCAATTCCAAACGTCCACTGGTAGTTCTTGCATCAATCTTGTATGAGACAGGCTTGCAGTGGTAGCCTTTAAAGAGCAAATACCCAGGGACATCTGAGCTAGCACAACTCCTTTAGGTAACAGCAGCACACTTGGTGCTAACATGGAAGAAAAAAAGCCAAACAGTAGTCCCTCAACAAACATGCCAAGCATACAGGTTATATGTCAGCTCTCTACCAGCCACTATGTCTGTCAAGTATATTAATAAACTTTTACAGCTAAAAGGAAGAGAAAAATCTGAATCCATTCTCAGGGTATTGTGCTGTGAGTGAACACTTACAGACTAAAATCCTTATGAAGGATTCATCTGCAGGGAATATGCTAAATCAAGCCCTTTTGAACTTTTGATTAAATAATTGATGCATAATGCAGAATGTATAATATATGCATCCTTTCCCCATAGTTGCCTGGAAACCCATATGGAACAGTACTAGCAGTTCCAGGAGCATTTAGTCTCCAAGTCTCTGGTAAAGACAAAGGAACAAAAAAGTTTTTTAAATCATTAACTCATCGTTCTTTCCATTATTCAAGTACTGCAGGGTGCCAGAATTAGTAACTTACACAATGGCATCATGACTCTTGCAACACAGAGTGCTTTTGCTTTCTCTTTTTGTTGTTGTTGTTTTAAAGCTGTATCTCTTGGAGCCATTTGAATAATGTCATTCACCACAAATGAGCCTTAAGATTTAGCTGCTGTTGAAGTGGAAAACAAAGAACACAACTAATAGTTCCAGCTTCTATCTTTGTGTCATGATGGTAATGATATTATAGAATATTCAAGATGGTCAACAGAGAAGAACAGCACAAGAGCTCAAAATGGTGGTGTTCTTCCCCCCTCACCCCATATTCTAGGATTTTAAAGTGAATAGAATAGAATAGAATAGAATAGAATAGAATAGAATAGAATAGAATAGAATAGAATAGAATAGAATAGAATAGACCAGGCTGGAAAAGACCTTTCAGATCATCGTGTCTAACCTATCGCCCAACACCATCTAATCAACTAAACCATGGCACCAAGCACCCTATCCAGTCTCTTCCTAAACACCTCCAGTGATGGTGACTCTACCACCTCCTTGGGCAGCCCATTTCAATGGCCAATCACTCTCTCTATGAAGAGCTTCTTCCTAACACCCAGCCTAAACCTGCCCTGGCACAGCTTGAGTCTGTGTCCTCTTGTTCTAGTGCTGGCTGCCTGGGAGAAGAGACCAGCCTGGAAGACTCACAGAAGACTGACTGATGAGGGTTTAGAAGAATATCAAAAGGCCACAATCACAGATTCAAGATGCAGACTGTTCTCCTAGGAAATAATGTTTCAAATTGCAGCCACGCAGATCTTTTGTGCTTGTTCTGTGACCCAGCTTGAATGTATCTTAGAATCATAAAATCAACAAGGTTGGAAAAGACCTCAAAGATCATCAAGTCCAACCTGTCACCCAACACCTCATGACTACTAGACCATGGCACCAAGCGCCACATCCAATCCCCTCTTGAATACCTCCAGGGACGGTGACTCCACCACCTGTCTGGGCAGCACATTCCAATGGCTAACAACTCTCTCTGTGAAGAACTTTCTCCTCACCTCCAGCCTAAACTTCCCCTGGCACAGCTTGAGACTGTGTCCTCTCGTTCTGGTGCTGGTTGCCTGGGAGAAGAGACCAACCCCCTCCTGGCTGCAACCTCTTTTCAGGTAGTTGTAGAGAGCAATAAGGTCTGCCCTGAGTCTCCTCTTCTCCAGGCTAAACAATCCCAGCTCCCTCAGCCTCTCCTCATAGGGCTTCTGTTCAAGGCCTCTCACCAGCCTCGTTGCCCTTCTCTGGACATGTTCTTATGTGTTATCACTTCCAAGATGGAACACAACCCATGATAAAAACCACCAAGGAGAACTGAGTACTAACCAAAGAAACCTACAGTGATGAAGGAGTTATTTAAACTAAATAATTCTGTAATCCTGGTAATTTGGAGGCTCTGTTTCTGATGGTCATCCTGAGGGGGAAAAAAAAAAAAAGAGGGGCAAACACTGGACTGCAGAGGCTATAGTCACTGAGTTGTAAAAGGCAGGATATTGAAAATTAATGCCTCCTGACACAGCAAAGATCTCCCTGGGATTCTTGCACACCAAGGATACCACCTGTGAGCATTTCTTGTGCACTGTTTCACTTAGAGAGAGACTTGCTGTGTCAAAGCACGAATGGCTTTATACTATGCTCACAAGAGCTCTTGTTCAAGTAGAGCAGCAGTTGTCAGTGCCTAAGCAATTAACAACAAAAAAAGGTAAAAGACTGGAACACTTCTGAATATTCCCTAGATTTATGTCACCATCATTGGAGGTGTTTAAGAGGAGACTGGATGCAGCGCTTGGTGCCATGGTTGAGTTGATTAGATGGTGCTGGATGATAGGTTGGACTTGATGTTCTCGAAGGTCTTTTCCAACCTGGTTAATTCTATTCTTATTCTTATTCTATTCTTATTCTTATTCTATTCTTATTCTTACTCTTATTCTAGTCTTATTCTTATTCTTATTCTATTCTTATTCTGTGTTTAGTGAACTTCTTTTGATGTGCAAGATCAGTGGCTATTTTGTAATGCACAAGAGAGAAGCTGAACCTGGATCATCTGTTGACTTCCTCAGCCACTGGATAACACAGAGGTCACAGCACCCTTTCCAGTGTGGAATTAAGCTTTCACAGCCTTTCTTTTTACTACAAGCACCAGATACTGTGACTTTTCATTTTGTGGTGAATGGGATTGAATAAAATGAGACTTTAAGTGCTAGTATAGGAAAAAAAACCACAACCCTAAGCTCTACTAACTTTATTGATGCTTAATCAAATAATTTTTAAGAAGTGCTTGCTATCCTGGTGGGGGCCAGTATCCTGATTGGGGCCAGCAGCTCACACAGGCTGATGTCATTTGATACCCAAACTGTCAGTTCCTAGGACAAAACCAGTTTCAGCAGCTTGCTGTAGCATTACAAGAGGTATAAAGAGTACAGACCAAAAAAAGCTTTCAGAAATGCATCTAAAATTAGTGTGTTTACAATAACTGTCATTCATTTTAAGTGGGGAAATGATTATATTTTAGGAGGGTGAGAAATTATTCTCACTTAAAACAAATGTAAAAAGGCAGATCAGATCAAGGAGGCACCTGAGAGTACATATGGAAATTAAGCTGACATGCCTACATGCCTCAGCTGGCACTGCTTGAGACCAGAGGAGGTAGGAGGAAGAGCAGGGTGGAGATGGATGAGCCCACCATGGACATTCACAACATCTCCATCACAGCTGGCAACTTGGCTACAACAAAGCAATTGAATAAAAAACATCTGAAGGAAAAAAAACAACCAATCACTCATGCAGAAGAGTATTGAAGGGAAAACCAAAGACACTGAAACCCCAAGGTGTTGGGATTGAACTGCCAGAGAAACACGCCCCTTTTTGTCTGCAGTTCTTAAGCCTCTTGTTACTATTGTCAGCATGGCTTTAGATTCCAGCTTTCCACTGCCAGTGATTTATCCTGATCTGGGGAAATCAGCAAAAATCTGCTTTTTGCAGCCAGAGTCACAGAATAATGTCACAACACGTTCAGGGAACTTCATCAAGGACAGCAGCAGTTCTCCAGCTGTACAGTTCTGTAGCAGTGAGTGATGTTTAATTGTATAATGGTTTTGATTACTATATGTTGCTATGTTCTACTCCTGCTGCCACCATAGCCCAGAGGGAATCTGCATGTGAACATGACATTTCAGCTGGGTTTTCTGTATAAACAATTGGGGTTTAATAAATTCACTGAAAACCAAATATTGAAACAAACCAGCCACACAATGATCACTGGGGAGAACTATAAATTGTTCTTTTTTGGTGGCTCCCGAATATTGGTGAGGAAAAAGAGTATGTGACTGCTGTCATTGGTCCTTCATTCTCTGGTTTAGAAAAGCCTATTAGCTTCTGTGTCTGAGTGCTATGGATAAACAGCTGTCAGCCAGCCTTGCCAAGATGGCATTTTCCTGGTAGCAAGGGGAGCTGAGTGGGAGTCTGTGTGGTGAGAAAGCGTATCAGACGCTCCCAAACCTGCTCCCATGTTTTTCTGTCTCCCTCCTTCATTCTTGCAGCATGCAATTGTCACAGACCACAGCAATGTTTCAGGGTCACCATTAAAGCACATTCAGAAAATGTGGCTCCGTGCATTTTGTACATTTTGTACAGTACAGACTGGAATAACCATGTAGCATGTTTGATCAGGTTTCAGCACCTGCTTCCTATCTGCTTTTATTATCCCAAATAATGAAATTTAATCTCAAATGATTAGGGTGCTGCTATTTCCAAGACTACATCCAACCCCATGCTCCAGGGGAGCAGCCACAGTCAGCTCACACACTCCTGCTTTACATTCCAAGACCTGATGATGGCATAACCACCAGCAGTGCTTTTGCTGGGGTCCATCTGTCCAAGACTCCTGGCATTCATTTGGAATGATTCATGTCCAAATCTCAAGCCCTTCTCTAGGCTTCTAGAGAGCTTCAATTTTTATTTTTCTTGCAGAAAAAAGTATCTCTGTCTTGTGTTAGTGTTTAGGACTGAGGGAACACTACAGCTATGGCCACAGCTGTACTGCCACAGGAGTTCATAGTTATCATAGTATCAGTCAGGGCTGGAAAGGACCACAAGGATCATTTAGTTCCAACTCCCCTGCCATGGGCAGGGACACCCCACACTAGATCAGGCTGGCCAGAGCCTCATCCAGCCTGGGCTTAAACACCTCCAGGGATGGGGCCTCAACCACCTCCCTGGACAACCCATTCCAGGGCTTCACCACTCTCATGGGGAAGAACTTCCTCCTCACGTCCAGCCTGAATCTCCCCACCTCCAGCTTCATTCCATTCCCCCTAGTCCTATCACTACCGGAGAACCTGAGAAGTCCCTCCCCAGCCTTCTTGTAGGCCCCCTTCAGATACTGGAAGGCCACAATAAGGTCACCTCAGAGCCTTCTCTTCTCCAGACTGAACAGCCCCAACTCCCTCAGTCTGTCCTCACAGGAGAGGTGCTCCAGCCCTCTGATCATCCTCATGGCCCTTCTCTGAGTTCTGCAAAGCAATAATCAAGGAGCCTGCAATCACCTTTCTTTACCTACCACATCCCCTCAGTAACCTGCATTACCTACAGTTTGTCTTTCCCTTCCATTTAGAAACAGAGAAGTATAAAAATACTTTATATCCATGGTGCTCCAACAAAGCTTTTAGGATTCCTGCAGGGAGAATTGTGTAGGTCCCTTACTTGGAGGATTTTGTCACATATTGCATCCCACATTTGGGGGCACAGCAGATTCAGAGGTGAGTCCACACTAATTTATAGAAGTTTTTTTTGTGGTTTATTTGCACCACTAACACAGGCAAAGGGGAGTGCTTAAATTTGAAGGCATTATCCTTTAAAAAAAATGATAGAAGAGCTTTTCCAAACTTCTCTACTCATATTTGAGTTCTTAAGAAGAATTTCTGGCTTCTCCAAAGGCTGAGGCTGGACTGGATTCAGTGCTATCCTGCTTGACAAATAATTGCAATGATGAATATTGATTCTTCTCACTTTCCTGATTTTATTTAAACTGCCTGTTGGTTTAAATGCTCTGAGAGAATTTTAGACAAGAAGTACTTCTCACATGCACAGTTTTCCTCTTGGGAAAATGAAATCATTCCACGAAGCAGTGTAACACATACGGTGGTATTCTGGTAACTTGTGGTAAACTGTCACCTCCTCTATAATCTCTGGCCAGATTAATCAGTTTCAGGAGAAACACTGCATGAGACAATGGTTCTGAGATCATCAAGGTACTTTTGCCTACTTCACCAGTAACACCCAGCCTGCTGCTCAAGGTTTCAGCAAAACACCCTTTGGTACAGAGAGAAGAATTCATAAAGGGAGGCCAGGAGATGAGCCTGTGGCTCTGTCTGCATTAAGGGCAGCAGAAACAAACAGGGCATTGTGACAGGCATAGCTGCCTGTTAAATGATATCCTGTGACTGTCTATGCTAATGGGCACCTTTGGGTGAAAAAAATGCTGTTAATGAAACCTCTGCTCTGCTTTCCTTGGTGCAGCCACTTCGAGCACTCAGAGCTGCTGCTCTCCGCTTCCATCCTCATACAGCTTCAGCCTGCAGCCAAGAGCAGCTCCCTGCAATTTATTAAATGAGCTCTTTAAAAGAACCCCTTAAATACACTCTTTGCAAGCCATTTTTTTCCCTGGCAAGTCTGGGCCGGTGTGCCAGGGCAGGGCAGGAGAGCACACTGGAAAGAAGACAAGGATGGCTTGAATGGACAGGAGTTGCTATGGGAGTGGAGCAGAGCTGCCTTTGAGCTTTTCCTTTTCATATTCTCCACAAAATGAAAGAGCTGAGATGCAGCATAAATGTTTGAGGTTTCCCACCCCCCCAACACGTCCCTTTTATTTTCCTCCTGAACTTACTATTAGGTGATGCATAATGGCCAATTCTGCTGGGGGGTGTGTGTGGTGGTGTGGGAAGGAAAAAGAGAGAGTAGCCTGCATGAGCAGGAGGTCTGATATTAACCATTTCAGGGCACTGCCAGCTCAGTGGCTCTGTTTTGAAGCTTTGTGTTGGACAGCCATTGCTTGAAATCACTTCAGGTGAAAGAATGACTGACTTCCCACTAATAAAGCCATCTGGGAGAGCAGTAGTCTACCAGAAACAACAAGAAGAAAACTGTTCTTGGTGGTGAAAAGACCACGGGGTGGTTCAGCCCTTTGCATAGCAACAGGAGTTACTCCTTAAACTGCACTGAACCTAATTCTTAGGAAGACATTTGAAGTTCTGCCTGTATTTTTTATTTCAGAAGAGGCTGATACAGTCTATGTCTTGATATAAAACCAGCAAATCACTTCTCTTAGGTTATCAACAGCAACCAGAAGGCAAGCACTGCTTAGCACAAGCTGGCAGACTGAAGGGCATGTCTACTGGTTCTCTATGATGGGAAGCAATGGTTCCACAAGAGCAGATTGTAATTGGTAAAGAAGAGGAACAGAGTTAAGATTTACAAGCCATATTTTCAGCCTGCCAGCAGTGAGGAGATTTCACCCTTACATTGCTTCGCTTGCTTTGTATACCGTTATCAAAGCAATCAGTGTTATGACTTTGCTATCACTGACAACTTAATTGGATACTTTTGTCACCTCAGACTATTGTATTCTATTACCATGAAAATGAAGTGAAAATTTCATCCTCTTAAACATAAAATTTCAAAAAATAAACAACCAGATGAATCATAATAGTGGCTTTCAATGTATTTCCTCCTCAATGGGAGAAGCCAGCTGCTGGGCAGGTGCTAAACCCCTCCTCCTGGGTTTCGTGTCTGGCAGCCTGCTTGTAACGTGGCAATGCTAATCCTGCAATTCATACTTCAGCTAAACATACATTAAAAACATGAGAAATGTGCCTCAGAAGTGATTGACTGCCCAGCTCCGTAGCTAATAACCCAATAAATACTTTGCAAACTCATTTCCACCACAGCTTGGACCCTGCAGTATGTTTGGACAGCATAAGCTAAATCTTTCTGTAGCACAGATAGATGGAACCCCCAAACTAGGAAGTCTCTCTGGAGGGGTTAATCCCCATCTGCAGTGAGCATTCCTTAACATACTTACCACTGGGTGTAACACAAGCATGGCCAGGCTGTCAGTCTAGCTTACATATAAAGACTTCACAAAATTGTTTTCTCTGCATTAAGTCCTCTCCATACTGCTACTGCTGACAAGAGCTACCCTGATTCCAGTTCTGGAGCCCCTATTACAGGAAGGATCTGGAGGTGCTGGAGTGTGTCCAGAGAAGGGCCACGAGGATGAGCAGAGGGCTCAGACTGAGAAGAGTTGGGGCTATTCAGTCTGGAGAAGAGAAGGCTCTGAGGAGACTTTATTGTGGCCTTCCAGTATTTGAAGGGTGTCTACAAGAAAGCTGGGGAGGGACTTTTTAGGGTGTCAGGTAATGATAGGAATGGGAGGAATGGGAAAAAAGTAGAAATGGATATATTCAGATTGGAGGTGAGGAAGAAGTTCTTCCCCATGAGGGTGGTGAGACACTGGAACAGGTTGCCCAGGGAGGTGGTGGAAGCCTCATCCCTGGAGGTTTTTAAGGCCAGGCTGGATGTGGCTCTGAGCAACCTGATGTAGTGTGAGGTGTCCCTGCCCATGGCAGGGGGGTTGGAACTGGATGAGGTCCCTTCCAACCCTAACAATTCTATGATTAGTGTGAGGCTGGTGTGGAAAGGTCTGGTAAAATGCAGAAACCAAACCCCACTGCTCAAAGTACTGGCAAACCATTCTGGATAGACTCCACCACTGATTTTATATGTATTGGCCCTTTAACCTTCAGAGCACATGGCTGTGCAGATAGAAATGGCAGTAGAAAAACTGAATCTTAGAAGAAACATTTAAAAAGTCAATAACCAAGTGGGAAACTTCTCAAGAATGAAGTCTAGATGGAGGAAAACAGACCTGCAGGGGTTACAAGCAGGTTCACCCTCTTACAAAAGGTCTTTCAGAGAAAAGGGGCTGGCTGACTTTGCTGCTCCCCAAACAGACATGCACTGAAACCTCCACTTCTCAGGGAGTTGCTATCAAAGCATTTAATATGCAGGATGCTGCAGGGCCCCACAAATGCTACTTTGCAAGAAAACTGGAGAATGCTGTTACTATGCTTATTAATTAAAGCCTGTGGCCTGCAGCAGAGCTCAGCTTTCTGTGGCTGGCATGTCTGACACAAGCTCCTTATACAAACAGGTTAATATTTGAAACCTGCCCAGGCACCCTGATTAGCATCCTCTGCAAAGCCTGGATTGTGACTGACGGGAAGGCCGGGTGAGGAGTGCAGGGAAAAGCCAGTGACAAAGGCAGGGGAAAGCAGCAGCACTGACACACTTACAGTTGCATTTCTTCTGAACGAATCTGAGCTTGCAGGCTGTTCGGTAGGTGGACAAACGGATGCGATCCAGATCTTGAGCCCCTAGTGGAAGAGAACAACAGTGACATCAGTACAGAATATGACCTGTCCCTGTCTTTGATAGCAGGGAAACCAGAGAACAAAGAGGACACATGAGCTGACTGTTTAATAATTCTCAAGGCTCTCTGCTTTGCAGGGAGAGCAGAGAGGGGTGAGGAGAAAGAAGGGGAATGGCAGGAGCTACAGTGTTAAAAAGACTTTTATACAGGAAAGCAAGGAATAGCCAGCCCACTGTCTGTCACTTTGAAGAACAATCTGGTCAAGCTGCAGGCTAAAAGACACACTGGCCAGGCTCCAACAGCAGGGAAAACCTCCATCTAATTTTAATATTTAACAACAAAGCACATAACAAATCTCTGGCTGACATGCTAGATCAGAGCAAGGTATTGCCAGCAAACCAAATTAGAAACAATATCATGCTGTAATGAAAAGACTGATAGCAGTCTGCAAAGGGGCTAAAATAAAGCACAGGCTGTGAGGTTTTTCCCTGTTTTGTGGGGGTGTGTTCACTGCAATGGGGGCCTCAGAGGGTCAGCTCTCTTCTTCACACATAGCTTAGACCTGACTGCTTCAACTTAAAGATCTGAAAGCAGATGTCTAGGAGAGGGGTATGAACTGTCTGGTAGCTATTCCACATGTGAGCATAGTGAAGAAGGAGCAGGATGGCAACAGAATCTGGCACAGAGTCTCTAGGTCTCCTTCTGTTGTGTATCACTCATAACATTTCCCAAAAAGCCTTCAAAAGAGGATGAGGAGGTGGTGATTTAAATCTTTCTCCTTCTTGGCTGGTATGTCTCATTCAAAGAGTTGTTACCTCACAGCTACAACATGGTCTATGAATAACAAGACTGATTATCAATTTTACCACACAGTTCAATTGTTATGTATTTGCTCCTTCCCCATGGTTAGCCCTGTAACAGGACTAAAACCTCTCCTATTCATTTGAGTAAGGTACCAAGTTACAGAAACCAGAGGGTCTTAAGGAACTGTCCACAATGAAACACTTCCAAGTAAGGTCCAATCAGGCTGTAAGAGAAGTGGAGGAGGAAATGGCTGATTTTAGACATGCTTCCTGAATGCTTTCCTCTTGACACTACTAGATTGGGCACTCAGCTGCACTGTTGTACCCTGTGGCCATGTAGCCATCCTTCATCCACTTTCTTTAAACAATCTGTAACCATTTGGACCCGAATTTTTCATATGGGCTCTGACCTGCAAGATGAAAATGGGAATGATACTCTTCCCTCTCCCCAGACCCTTCTCTTTTCCTGACTGGAAAAAAGTCTCAAGCTGCACCAAGGGAAGTTTAGGCTGGAGGTGAGGAGAAAGTTCTTCACAGAAAGGGTAATTGGCCATTGGAATGTGCCATTGGGAGGTGGTGGAATCACCATCCCTGGAAGTGTTCAAAAGAGGACTGGATGTGGCACTTGGAGCCATGGTTTAGTTGTCAGGAGGTGTTAGGCCATAGGTTGAACTTGATGATCTCTGAGGTATTTTCCAACCTGGCTGATTCTATGATTCACCCACACCACCTCCCCAGGATTCCCAGCTACTTCCTTTTGCCAGCTGGCTGTCTTAAGCTGTTCCCTTAGGAACTCAACCTCAGGTCTGTGGTTAAATTACAGAGGCTTTTCTCTTCTCCTTTTGGACAACTTCTTTACCGGTGAAGGTGAGGATAATGCTTGTCACACCAAGTTTTCCCTTTTTTCCATAGGGCTGATGAGTAAAATGCAACTTTATCCCTCTCAACTGTTCTAACGAAAGTAGCTCCTTTGTAAAACCTTTTAACAAGATGCAGAGGCTCCAAGCAAAGTGACACTCAGGCTCACTGAGCTTCCCAAATTGAGGTATTAATCTTAAATAAACAAAGTTGTAGGCAATAATGTTGCTTTTTTATCTTCACTATTTACACACACAGTAGGCGGTATTATTGTGAGATGACTCTGGGAGTAGGTGATTTCACTGCTTCCTTTATAGCAGCCTGCATGGTGCTGGGGTTGAGATTTGTGGCTAAAAAAGAGTTGACAGCACAGCAAGGTTTTAGCTGTCACTGAACAGACCTTGCACAGCATCCAGGCCTTTCCGTTTCCTACGCTTTCAGACTTGGCTGGGGGTGGGCAAGAGTTTGGGACAGGACACAGCCAGCACAGATGACCCTACCTGGCCAAAAGGATAGTCTGTACCATACAACATCATGCCCAGCAGTAAAACTAGGGGAAGGACAGAAGCAGGTGGGGACATGTTTATTCCAAGGTGGACACTGCTCAGAGACTAACTGGGCATTCAGTTTGCTACTGGAAGGTGATGAGTGACCACTTTTCCACCACCTGTTGCTTTTGTTGTCATTTTTTCTCTCTTTTCCTGTCACTCAACTGTCCTGAGCTCAAGCAATGAGTTCTCTTGCTTTTGCTCTCCCTACATCCTCTCCTATCCTGCTGGGGGCTGGTTGAGGATTAAGTGGTTGTGTGGGTGCTTAGCAGCTAGCTGGAGCCCACCCACCATGGAGATCCCCACTGAAAGATGTGGTCTTTTGGAGATCCTTATCCCTTCTCATTGCTGCCTCTGTATTGCAGCAAGAAGCTACTGATAAGAATAACATAACCACACAATATCTGATGTAGAAAAGCCCTCTCTCCTGCTCTTTGGTCAAGTCATCTCATTTTGCTGCAGTTTTTGTCTCATGACATGGAACCACTTGTGCACTGGAGACATCAGTTGCTCAGGGGGAAAGCTCGCACAAATTCCACTGACACTGCACTGCAACTGGCTTGGGCTGTCACAGGGAAAGGTTTCTAGGAATTACTTACGCATTTCTGCAAACAGCTGCCTTCTTTCTGCCATGGTATTTCCTCTTTTCCCACAGTCTTCAATCATTCTGGAAAACAGAATCACGTGAAAACATTGAGCATCATTCCCAGGCTGAACGTACCTACATAAGCATCCACAATCAATCCTGGAGAACCTTGGAGGCTGACTGGTGCTCCACGTGTACCCCAGACCTTTTGCCAGCCTCTCCAGGGCAGGGGTTGTGGAGGAGCTGGTCCCCAAATGGTTCTCCATTCCCCGGATTCTGCTTTCCAGCATTTGTTTTCCCTCTCTCTCTCTCTCTCTCTCTCCCTCTCCCAAAGGCAATGTTCAGTTTTTCTGCTTGATGTAACTAACTGACTTACATAACACAAGCTCTGAAATTCATTTTAGGTTTTCTTAAATAAGGAAT
This sequence comes from Picus viridis, assembly GCA_033816785.1. Lineage (NCBI taxonomy): Eukaryota > Metazoa > Chordata > Aves > Piciformes > Picidae > Picus > Picus viridis. The sequence goes on from CM066571.1 coordinate 10,353,098, forward strand.
CTTCTCTTTAACTTATGTAAGAGAGGAGAAATGGTAAAAGATTTGGATATTATTTTATAGCTTAGAAAATGCCTTTCTAGACAATTCTGGGTGGAAAGACAAAAAAAAAACCCACCCCAAAACCCACACAACAGCAACTAAATCTCTACTCCACAACATAATACCCTCTTATTCACTCAGGCAAATACACTCCAAATATTTATTCAAATTCAGGACAGTATGTCTCTGATTAAACGAGTTCCAGTAAAAGGCTCAGAAGTAAGAACATATTTTCCCTAAGTTTTCAGATATAAAACCCAGAGCATTTTTGAAGAGCACTACTGCTGGATAGAGCACAGAGAAGAGACAGCTTCCTTCACAGTCAGCAGCCAAACCATAAAAGACTAAAGGCTTCAGAGTGAAGATAAACATCTTTAGCAGCACTCAAAAAAAGAAGGCAGTGTCAGTATCACCACTTCCTATGGGTAATTATTCTAGCAAACCAATATCCTTTCCTTCCTGCCAAGTCTGGTTAGGGCTTCTGACCTGCATTGTAACCTACATCCTTATCTTGACTAGACTGTGTAAAACAACATTGGACCACCTGGGATATAAGGAACATGTTCTGTGGAGACCTGCAATCCCAAATATTCCACCACAGCAAACCCACAGATGTATACAACAAGAAGAATAAAAGCACTGGATGCTGAAGGACTCAGGATAGAAAACCAGCTCCCTTTTATCTCTTAGAGAAAGCAAAGCTACCATATAAGAGATGCTTGATTTTGTGGGGGTTTCATCTTCCAAAAGGTTCAAAGTGGTGACACATCACAGCTGCCTTTTCCAAACAGCCTATTCACTTCACAGAGAACTGATAAAGGCTCCACTAAAGTGCTGTCTATGTGGACATTTTGTGATGCAAGCAGCAGTCCCACTAGGAATTGAATGAAGGATGTGGCTGTAGCCTGTTCGCAGGGAAGTTCACCCTTATTCACCTCTAATTTGGCCAGAAGTGATAGAGATGTGTGCAGCATGGCATTAAGTGTGAGCTAATACATTCTGTTTCCCTGCAGAGGGCACAGCTTCCAGTGCAGTGCTTTACAGAAGTGGCCACACATCCTCTGACCTGCAGGCAGCCGGTGTCTTGCTAGCTTAGAAGTGCCAGGGAAGACTCACATCTACCTGCAGGACCAGATATACCTCAAGATACACCAGGCGCTATCTGCATCCTAATTAGACAGCAAGTGCTAATGCCTTTTGTATCTGGATCAGCCTTAAATCTCTGCCCATAAAGGATGAAAAACCGAGGTAATCCCCCTGACCTCAGCTTGAGCTCCCCACCTCTTTCTGGTTCTAATCGAACTCACAGCAGGAGACAAATTTGCCATGATAAATGGCCAGACCTCACAGGACAGGTGGGTTAATAAAGCCCTGGGAAAAGATAGCATCATTCACCAGGCAGGGCACTTAAGTGAATACTTCAGAGCAAATACAGTTTTAGATCAACTTTTATTATTTGTAGAGTGGGTCACAGGCCATCATCATTTTCTCTGACTTCTGCTGTACTCAGAATTATTCTACAACGTGCAAGTGATTTTCAGACCACGTGCACTTCACATTAATTGTCTGAGGCTGGGTTATTTTGATTTTGGCACAAGGGTTACACCACCATCTGCTTTCACAATACAGTTTACACTTAAATCTCACAGGATTTTTTTTGCCCATGTATTAATTTGCTGCTTCCATTCCACCAACATTCTCTAACATCCCTGTTGGAGTCACAGTGTGCATTGCAACCTTCGTCAAAACCAAAAGGGGCATGACTTTATTCTCCCTCCCCTCATAGAATTGTTAGGGTTGAAAGGGACCTCAAGGATCACCTAGTTCCAACCCCCCTGCCATGGGCAGGGACACAGAATCACCCAGAATCACCAAGGTTGGAAGAGACCTCCAAGATCAAGTCCAACCCATCACCACAGACCTCATGACTAAACCATGGCACCAAGTGCTACGTCCAATCCCTTCTTGAACACCTTCAGGGATGGTGACTCCACGACCTCCCTGGGCAGCCCATGCCAATGGCTAACGACTCTCAGACTAGATCAGGTTGCTCAGAGCCACATCCAGCCTGGTCTTAAAAACCTCCAGGGATGGTGCTTCTACCACCTCATACTGCCTCTTGGATAAAAATATTCTCTAGATTTAAAATATCTACAATGCATCCAGTGGCATGTGGCTTACCTGTGACCTTAGGCACCATGTGGAATAATTGTCCCAGTCAAAACTAAGCAAAAAGAGCTATTTCTCAAATGATGTAAATTGTACATCAATTTCTCCTCTTCCTTCAGAGAGCTCACTCCTAATGTGTCCCTTCAGTGGGGTAAAAAAAAATCATTAGCTGGTTTTCCCTTCTGTGCAATTCATCCTCTCCTTAACTTTTATTGATGTTTATATCTCCTTATATAAAATGTTCCCTGGACCTGAACATCATTTCTCATAATGTCCCATCATCTACCAAAACTGAATCACCCTTTTCACTGCTGGGTCTTGTGGGGATTACCAGACCTGACAAATAACTTTATATTTATACACACACAACCCAGGCTTCCATGGGGAGGGAAGAAACTTTGGATTTATGTTTTTAAGACTCTCACTGCACTAGGTGTTGTGCAGATTTTCAAGTAGCTTTCATGCCATGTGACAAGCCTAGAGTCCCCTGCAAGAGGATGTAAGCTGTTGAGATGAGAAGAACATTAGCACTGGCAGTGTTTTCAGATTGATATCTTAGAATCACAGAATTGTTTCAGTTGGAAACGACCTCTAAGATCATCAAGTCCAAAGATCGACCTAAGACCACCATGCTCACTAAAACATGTCACAATGTGCCATATTCACACATCTCTTGAACACCTCCAGGGACAGTGACTCCACCAGCTCGCTGGGTAGCCTGTTCCAGTGCCTGAGCACTCTTTCAATACAGAAAATTTTCTTAATAACCAGCTCAAAGCTTCCCTGGCACAGCTACAGGCCACCTCCTCTCATTCCATCATCTGACACTAGGGAGAAGAGACCAACACTCACAGATCACAGAATTGTCAGGGTTGGAAGAGACCTCAAGGACCATCCAGTTCCAACCCCCCTGCCATGGGCAAGGACACCTCACATTAGATCAGGCTGCTCAGAGCCACATCCAGCCTGGTCTTAAAAACTTCAGGCTTCCACCACTTTCCTACAACCTCCTTTCAGGGAGTTGTAGGGAGCAGTAGGGAGCAGTGAGGTCTCCCCTTAGCCTCCTCTTCTCCAGACTGAACAACCCCAGTTCCCTCAGCCACTCGTCAGAAGATGCGTTCTCAAGAACCTTTGTCATCTTTGTTGCCTTTCTACCCCTCCTTCACTTTTCCTAGTAGGAAAATGACAGATGATGCCCACCAATATTGTTATTGAGCTGACAGGCACTCAACTGTGTCTTCCAAGCTTTTCATATGCATTTTTAACTCTAGGACATGCTATGGCCCAGACTCAACTAGCACCATTGGTCATGGGTGTTGATAATCTCCCTCTTCAGCCTTGTTCACCTGGATCCAGCTCACAGGTACTCAGCTCAGCTCCTTAACTCAGATTACAGAGACCCAGTCTCCAAGCCTGGGATGTGCTCAGCTCAGTCCCTGTGGCTGGCCATGAGAACAGCTGACTGCAGTCCTGTTCCAATACTTCTCATTGTGCTTACGGCACGTTATCAAGTCACAGGGACAAAAAAGTACCATTCGTTCCAAAAGAGAAATTCACAAAGTCAACTTTAAGGTACTCTATAAAACAGATTAAATTGTTAGAGACATAATTCTGAAAAATATTAATTAATGCATATTCTTCCCATAGCAAGGATTAGATTTTGTTTGTCTGCCACTGATCCTTTCACTATCTTTTTCCCTTCACTTTCCCCCTCCCCCAGGAAATAAGCTCCTCCACTGTAGGTCGGGAGAACACCTACCGTGCAGCTAATTAAAATTCTTGTCACAGGCTAATTAGTAAGGTACCAATTAGCAAGGTATTAAGGCTGCAATATATTACAGCCATTCCAGAGCAGAAATCATTCCAAACATAAGGTTTCCAGCCTCTGCAAAAGGCACTGTGAAAGTTTCTTTTCTACCTGGATTTCAAGCTCAAAACTTTGATGACGTTTGCAGTGCTTGAAGGAAAACAGTAGAGAAAGAAATCATTTAGTTGGATTTGATCCCTTTGGATTACAATTTCATCCTCATGCTGATCATGTGTCAGATGTATAGCTGGTCTATTTCTTTCACACACTTTATTTGTTTATGAAACCTGGGAGAGAATATTATCTAATGTACATAAAGAGAGAACTAAATGCCTCATTCTGCTTTCCTTCGCTGTTGTGCTGCACCGATTTAGGAGTACTGTAATAATTTCTTGCCCACAAGTGTTTTTCTTGCTTTAGCATTTAAAGGGTAAATAGCATATTTTATCAACCCTTGTTTGACATCATCCTTCTTGACATTTGAGCATTTCCAATTCTTGAGCTACCCCTGCATGGGAAAAGCAATGCCTGCCATGATTAAATCATTAGCTCCACAAAAAAACATCAAAGTAATTGCCTGTATACCTGGAGAAGGAGCTCCCCTGTGAAGAGATCCATACACTGTCCAGGATTCCTTACCTCACACACACACAGAGTTTGATGGCTCTGAGAAAAGCCACTCCATTAACACTTCCAGACAACCCCATCCCATCGGTCCATGACAGATGAAGTGCCCCAGGGAGGCAGGAAGCATGCCAGTGAGGAAAAGCCTCTGCTGAAATTGATTAATTGTGGCATGAAAAATTTTATCAAGTCCCATGTGATGGCTGTGACACAGACGTGCATTTGATAATACAGGATCCAAATCCTGACTGGTGACATTGCTGACAGTCCTGATTTCAGGCTGCATAGAGGTTGGGTTTTCCACTGCAGGAAGCACAGAGGAAAAAGAGAAACACTTTTCTCTGCCCAAGTCTGGTCCAGTTGTGCTCAGTGCAGCTCTGACGTGCTTGGGAGCATTGTGGGATGCAACTACTAGCTGGAAGTTTTGCTCCAGCAGACTGGTGAAACCAACAGCAAGTATCTCAAGACCACCTTCAGGAAGTACCATTGCTTGGTAGAAAGTATCAGCCAGGCTTGAGTATCCTTTACCTGAGCAGTCTGTAGCTCCTCAGCAAGGAGACCTTCAGCTCCTGATACAAACAGCTATTTCTTTTCTTCCACAAAATGTCAGATGTTAGATATTTGCTTTGGTTTCTCTGGGAATTGGAAGCATTAGGATACAGAGAACTGTGCTGGTTTCTCAGTGGCTATTTTTCATGCTGTTGACAAACCAGATGCTACTTTCTATGCAGCTGGTCAACATTTAAACCCAGCTTTGAGCAGACCACAGTAACATTCTTCAGCTGGGCAGGCTTATTGTCTGCCTTTGTTCAGGACAGTGCTCTCCAAATGCCCTCCACACATAAACTCCTGTTTCTTTTCAGGATTTACCAGCATCAGAAATGTTGATTTATTAAAATGAAAGCCTGCTAGGGTCTAGCTTGCAGAGACTTGATGAGGAGCTTAAAAGCTGTAGTTAACAGCTAGTTTTGGAGTGCTGTTTATGCAGCATTCACAGCAATATGAGAGAGGAAATTTTCCACAGATTTTTCCTCTTCTCCTCCAAATTCATCCCTGGCAGGTGGCTGCTGCTCAGCCAACTAGAGCACAGCGAAGGCTGCTTATTTCAAAGTGAATTTGGACTGGAGGACAGAGAGTTAAAAGGGACAGTGAGTGCTAGCTAAAACTGTATTTGCAAAGTCACCAACCTCAGCAATCCTTGAAGTTAATAACAAGAATCATGAACGGCCATTTCAAAGTCCTCTTCCCCTTAATGGATTTATTGGTACCTTATGACTGTCTTGTGTCACATCTTTTAATGAAGCAGATCCCTAATAGGTCTCTCTCAGTTTTACATTCCAGGACTAATCTTTGGCACTATCATAGAATTGTTCAGTGCTCTGTCCTGAGGCTAGGTATAATTGCATTGCACTTACAATGCATGTTTGTATTTTATCTAGATGAGCTTTTTACAGTGAAGGAGGAAAACAAAAGCTGTTGCTAAGCTCATCTCCAGCATGAGCCTCAGCAAGTCAGCCTCTTATTTCTGCCACAGTTTGCAATTTTACTGTTACAAAAAAACAACACATTTAATTCTCTTTTGACTTCTGTCTTGGCTATCTTAACTCTTCTGCAGGGCTTCGCTGCCATCACTTCTGATAACAGTTCCGATAAACAGAACAGGGCAGAGCAGGGATCGATTTTTAGCTGGCTGGCACAGATTTAAATGCAGCTTTTCAAAGCCCTGTTCAAATGCCTGTTTTAAAATTATATTTTGTCTAAGTTTTATTAAATGCTTTAAAACAAATAAAGCAGCTATCGATTTCCTGTACACTCCTGCACAGCGTTTCAGAGCCTCAGTTCAACCGAGGGGTAGTTAGAAATAACCTCTGCTAACAGTGATTTCTCTTCTGTTACACTCAAAACACAGCAAGAGAAGAAACCCCCAAAAACTTGGACCCAAAAGGTGACCATATATAATGTCAAATCTGCTTGGCTGCTGGGTTTTGTCACACCCTCAACATGCAGCTGGGGAAGAAGTTCTACACAGAGTGATTGCCCATTGGAATGGGCTGCCCAGGGAGGTGGTGGAGTCACCATCACTGGAGGTGCTCAGGAAGAGACTGGATGGGGTGCTTGGTGCCATGGTTTAGTTGATTAGGTGGTGTTGGATGATAGGTTGGACACCTATCATGATGTGATCATGATGATCTTGAAGGTCTCTTCCAACCTGGTCTGGTCTATTCTATTCTATTCTATTCTATTCTATTCTATTCTATTCTATTCCTATTCTTTTACTTTCAATGCATGTTGGTTTAAAAACGACTTTTTTTCTCCTGAAAAATACACGATCAATAAAGTATTGATCACCCTTAAACACTCAGATTTGCAGCTGCGCTTCTTTCAGTTGGTTAGGACTAATTCAGAGGGAAAAAGGTAATGAAACTCAAAGGATAAAAAGTGGCAAGGACGTTATCACAGGAAGCAGGTAATTGATGCTCTGATACTTTGGTACTCTCCTTTTCTCTCAGGTCTTTTTATTTGCCATTGTGGGGACACAAAGGAGGCTGCAGGATTTCACATATAATTGAACTCTTATACTTAGTCAAAAGGACCTTACAGTTCTTCTTGTGCTACCCTAATTAAACTCAAATTCATTAGGAGTAAGCTGTCAGTGATACAATTGTGCTGGGAAGCATTTCCTGGCTTCTGCCAATTTTAATAATCCAAGTTGTCGGTTTTTGTAAATAGGGATTTGATGATTATTTGCTGTAGGACAGTAGGTACTTTCAACGCCTCAGAATTACAACAACAACTAAATAAACCAAATGGTAGCTGTGGGAGAAGACACATTCCCAGGCAGCTGAAATTATTGAGCCCCTTTGTTGTGCCCGGTGAAAATCTTTCACTGAAATTAAGTATTGTTGGACAGTCAAATTCTTCAACAGAGAGGCTGCTGGCTTCTGTAACCTTACCTGATCAAACGTTTCAGCATCCAAACAATTAGTTGAACAGTCATTGATTGAGAGAAGCTAACAAAGTCCTTATCAGCTAAGAAAAAAGCTTCCAATATTCAACTGCCATCCCAGAAGAATTTAAACTTTTGTCACTTTTTAATTTTCTGAAACATTATAACAACTGAATGCACAGCACCAGAGTCTGAATTGTATCTCCACAAGACAGCTACAAAAAGAGAATCTTGAAACCCATTCCAATGGAAATCCAAGTATCTCCAGATCTAACTGGGGGAAAGGTGGAAAAAAATCAATTAAGAATGATGAGGCACTGATTAAATTGCTCAAATAAATCCTTTTGTAGTGGTAGCTGTTAATTTGTCTTGAAGTTCAGGGAGAGCAGGCACTAGGACAGAAGAATGGCACTAGGATGGGAATTAACAAATTTATGAGCATATTTGGGTTAAGTATACCTTCTGAGACAAAAAAAGCTTTGATTACTGGGTCTGTATGAATTTCATGCTGAGAGAAATCAGATCCTTAATGCAAGCAAGAGCAGCCTACAGGCTCATCTAATTAATAGCTGAAGAAGGCATTTTTAGCAATTAGCTGTTGTCTGGGAGTAATGAAATGGGAGATTTACTCTTATTTTACCTGGCCATATCCCTTCTGTGAGAGGCCTGAGGATCCTGATTGGATAAATGCAATACAATATGGTCGTTTCAGTGGCTGTTTTCAGCTGAGGATTCTTTTAAAGCAGATGCCAATGTGTTGCTTTTAATTCTGTTTTGAAGTACCACATCACACTGAAGGACGCAAGTCTTAAGTCTCTGCGTTTGTGGTGGGAAAACAAGTTCCACATGCATGGTTGATTTTACTTGGCAGCCTTAGCTATAACAGCTCAATCCCTCAAGACAGTCAGTTGAGATGCTAACTATTCCAAAGGCAGAATGATTAGAGTCGGTGTCTGCCTGCTCGTGTTCCATACCTGCCTGCCTGCACACCCATGGACAGTACAGCAGTACAGTCAAATCTAACAGAAACAGAACAGGTAGGCTGGCAGCACTATGTGGTGACAGAAGAAACAGGAGGAAAAAAATCCCAGCAATGAGATGCCTGCATTTGTTTAAAAAGTTAAGTGATGAGAAATTACAGGCAAATATGAACATCTCTGAGCCTTCTTCTGAGGCAAACTCAGACAGGCTCCAACTCAGCAAAAGCTTTGCTGAATCTGTCCTTTACACACAGGCTGGACTCAAAGCCCATTGATGCCAATCAACTACTTAGCTGAAGAGGAAAGGACTGCTGATCTGGGCTCAAAGGTCTTCTGTTTAATTCCTAAACACTTAACAAAAAGAACAGCCTACAAACAGTGTATATGAAAGGCAATGTTCTTGGAACTAGCACTTCAAGGAGTCAGAGTAGCTCCACACACAAGATAAGCTTTAGTCACGTGCAGAGAGCTGCCTAACAGAGAACATACCTCCTCCACATGTGATGTGGAAGCTTACAGAGTACTGGATGTCACTTAGAAAGCAAAAGGAATTACAGAACTAAGGAGAAGGGTGTAAGAAAGAGAAGGATTTCCCCCCATTTCATCCTTCTCTTCAATACTTGGATGCACGTTGAGATGCTATTCAGGACATTTATAAAAGTGAGCTGTGAAGCAAACTACATTTTATGTCAGTTCCTACATCATTGCTTATTCCTGTAGTATCCCACCACAGAAGGTTAGCATAAGCTTTTCTGTTACAGAAGTGCCTTTGATGCAAATGTATTCTGTCTTTGCCTCCCAGCAAATGTAGGCCTCCCGTTGCTGGGCTGCTCTCATGTAACATTACCATACCCTTTCACATCAGTCTAGTTAATTAATTTCAGTGATTAATAAGGTGCAGCTATTTACTAGGAACAGGGCTCTTTTTTTGCAAAACTACCCATTTAATAAATAGTAAGCCAGGCATCTTATGTCCTCACTACAACATCAAACTGATAGAGGTAAGGCTGCAAAGGGCAGCAGTAACTTAAAAACAATTAAAGGGGGGGGGGGGAAACCAACCCTCCCTTATTTCAACAAGTAAAGGCTGACAGGAAATGAAAGCCAATGCAAACAAAAAGAAATGGACAGCTTGATATGCACTATTGGCTAGTTTATTTTCTCAAATAAAAGCCTTAATATCCCAAATTACTTTTAACCTAATTAAAATCTGACATTATTTTATTAGGCATGATAATTATTACAATGGTGCGCAGAAGAAAATGAAATACAGCATCATTATGTAGCAAATAGTCTCCCAGGCTAAGCCAGAACAGAAAGCTAATGCTTGAAGTATTGAATGCAAAGATAATGGCTGGGGTTGTTTGTAAACAGACACAGCAGAAACAGGCTGCTGCACACCAGGCACTGATCCTGTTCTTCCCTCTCAGATACGCACTTTGGACCCTGCTAAACTCGAGCTACTGTTGTTTATGCAAAATATGCTTGAAGAAGAACGTTTTTTAACAAACCAGCATTAATTATATCGTAAAAGAACATTTTGGTTGTTAAAATCCTTCCAACGCAGCATAAACATTTCAGTTGGTAGAATTATGCTTGCAAGCAGACTTCCATTCAGTGCCTTGAATCTACCTTTCCCATTGTGAGGAAGGAACCTGAAGAGAGCCAAGGGGAGCACGGGAAAGCCCAGAAGCAGCACAGCTAATCAAACTGGCAGCTAGGGTTGTAAAGACTCCTGATCTGCTTTGAAATCCCCAAAGAGTGGTTGAAAGAGGTTTTTGTTCATGTAAAATGAAGCAGATAGCTTCTCAGAAACATTCATCTAAGGGCAGCTGAGAGAGAAGACATGCTCCTGCTCAAGCACTGCTCTAGGATGCACAGAACACATCAACTGCTGTGGGAAAATGACTTTTGTAACATAAGCAGCGGGTTACAAGGAGTGCCAAAGCAGCTGAGACAGCCACTCCTCACCATGAGGCTACTCTAGGTGCTTCTGTCACATTCCACAAAGACTAAGCTTCGTCAAACTAATTTGCAAAGATCTCATCTTCCTTCTCTTTCTGCTGAGGCCTATCCTACATACATTGCGAACAAGGCAATCATTTACATAAAGCTCTAACCGAAGACGGATGTTTTACATGCTGTAAATCAACCATTTTCACCTGTGCAGGATAATTCTTTACCCTGCCAGGGACTTCAGTGAGGCTGCTCAAAGAACATACAGCTGACTGCTCAGGGACAGCTGACCACTTTGCTGCTTTTCTTCCCGACCAAGGCACTTCCAAGAAGACAGTGTCCATGCTCCAGCTGTACCCCCAGCTGTGTGGGCTGTCACCAGGTGCTGCTGATGATTTCCCACAGAACTTTCCTCCTCATGTCCCACTGGTGCAGTGGGTGGTGGGACCTCCACATGCCTGCTGCTTTCTCCCTAGGAGATCTAACTTGGGAAGGGCTAGAGATGACCTGGAGAGTGCAGGAAGTCTGATGGCCCAACTGAAAATCCTTCTCAAACATCATCTGAAGGACCTGAAATAACCCAGTAAAGTTCAGTTTTTCAGCTCCAAAATTTCCATTTCTAAACCCTGGAGAGACAAAGGATCACTCTGTCCTCTCAATCCATTGCTTATTGACTCAGCTTATCAGTTATCTCAACTCTATTTCATCTCTTCTAATACCTGCATTTCACTAGAGATGCCCAGAGGCAAAGGGTACTTAGGAATTAGAGGTGTGAATTCATTTCCAGAGGCACCGAACATGATTTAACGAAATCTGTTGGGTAAATATTTAGCTGCAGGCCTGGTTCTAAGCAAGCCTGTGGAAGTGTGGTTTTACAACACAAATGAGTTGAAAAGGGGACTTGAAAAATCCAGAGAGGCTTTCCCCATATACCCCCCAGCTACTTACAATTCCGTTTTGCTTACTTATTTTTTACTTACTATTTTACCACTCAATCCTATTTTGTAGACCAGAGAGAAAGGACAAATGCCTTTGCTTGGAACACACCTGTATGCTAGAAAGTGTTGAGATTTTTGGCAAAGAAAGGCTATTTGGTGGTGTTCTCTTGCATGCACCTCATTTTTATGCAGCTGGGAAGAGGCACAGAAGGATTTCCACTGGCAATCTCCAATACCATAAGATTTGTTTGCATCAAGTGCCAGTCATTCCTCACTGTATCAGCAACAGGCTGATACAGTTGTGCCAGCTAATGCACAGCATCAGAGGTTCAAGTGAGGTAGAAAAACACTACAGGGTAGCACTTCTGGAGGTTGCATTTGTATGTCAGTCACATGAGATGGCTACATCAACAGGGCTTCCCACAACAGAAGCCCAGAACAGCCCCCGGGCAGCCAGGCTGGAGCAAGACCCCGGCCCCGGGCAGCTGGGCTGGAGCAAGACCCCGGCCCCCGGGCAGCCGGGCTGGAGCAAGACCCTACTCTAAAGTAGAAATGACCCTGGAATTTTTTCAAGTACACAGTTTCCAACAGAGTCAGTCTGCCCACGAAGGTTTCACCATGGCGGACATGGAGCTATAAATAACCTGCAGAATTAATTAAGGTCAAGATAATGAGGGCAAAACCCCCATAACAGGATCCCTTCAAAGTTTATTTTCATCTAAGATCTCGCATTAGGAAGAAAACCAACATGCACTTTCAATAATCATGTTAGCTATGCAGGAAAAATACTCCAGGTTGAGGCACATATAGCTCCATCTCAATAGATCTTTACAGAAACACCTCCTGAAGTTGTTCTGACTGAAATTCAACAAATCCAAGTGCCAGGTGCTGCACTTTGGCCACAACAACCCCATGCAGAGCTACAGGCTGGGGTTGGAGTGGCTGGGAGCTCCCAAACAGAAAGGGACCTGAGGGTGCTGATTGATAGCCACCTAAACATGAGCCAGCAGGTGGCCAAGAAGGCCAATGGCATCCTGGCATGCCTCAAGAATAGTGTGGCCAGCAGGAGCAGGGAAGTCATTTTGCCCCTGTACTCAGCACTGGTTAGGCCACACCTTGAGTCCTGTGTCCAGTTCTGGGCCCCTCAGTTTAAGAAGGACATCGAGACTCTTGAACGTGTCCAGAGAAGGGCAACGAGGCTGGGGAGAGGCCTTGAGCACAAGCCCTACGAGGAGAGGCTGAGGGAGCTGGGGTTGTTTAGCCTGGAGAAGAGGAGGCTCAGGGGTGACCTTATTGCTGTCCACAACTACCTGAAGGGAGGCTGTAGCCAGGAGGGAGTTGGTCTCTTCTCTCACAGCAACCAGCACCAGAACAAGAGGACACAGTCTCAAGCTGTGCCAGGAGAAGTTTAGGCTGGAGGTGAGGAGAAAGTTCTTCACTGAGAGAGTTGTTAGCCATTGGAATGTGCTGCCCAGGGAGGTGGTGGAGTCACCATCCACGGAGGTATTCAAGAGGGGACTGGACATGGCACTTGGTGCCATGGTTTAGTCATGGGGTCTGTGGTGACAGGTTGGACTTGATGATCTTTGAGGTCCCTTCCAACCTTGGTGATTCTGTGAAATGGTGTCACTGACTCAAGGAGGAGACTAGAAATCATTAAAGGGTTTTAGAATTTTGCAGGATTTATAAGTTTATGAAACTGTAGAAACACACACACACATAAAAATGATAAATTAGTGCACTTAAGAAAGAAAGAGTTGGAGAATCAACACTTTTAAGCCCCTGGAAGTTGCTGCATCTGCCAGAAACAGTTCATGACATCAGATGAATTCCTGAATGGTGCCAAAAACTCAAGATCCTGGAACAGTTTTACATGAGCTGCTCTGCAGAGGAAGAATAGTGAGCACCAAATCCAGTGCTTCATATGGGAATACTTTCTGTTCACCTCTAAAATTTCAGCAGAAAACCCAGGAACAACCATTTTATTTTAAAAAGAGGCCTCTTATCACGCTCGAATAATGTATTTGCCAGCATCAAAAAGACACACACAATCTTTCTCCTGGCTGCCTGGTTTTAGATATGGCAAAGGATTAGGAAACAAAAAAAAAAACAAAACAAGCCCTCCAAATCCAGTGCTCTCTCAAAATGGCCAAATAAAAGACGTTTCCATTCTGCTCATGCACAACAAAACCTAAGCGAGATCACATCTGCACACATTCGATTACATCAGGATACAAGCAAGTTTGTTTCCCTAGCATTGCAAACGTCGACTGCAAAGCAGGTTAACACCTGAGCATATGTGGGATAGAAAAACCTTTTAAAACTAAATATTTAGAGCTTCCCACAGGCAACAGCTACTCAGAATAATCTTTTTGTTGCTATATCCTTATCCACAGAAAGAGATTTCTACACAGATTATCCTATCCTTCCAGGCAAAATAGAACAGACCAGGTTGGAAGAGACCTTCAAGATCATCGTGTCCAACCCATCATCCAACACCACCTAATCAACTAAACCATGCAACCAAGCACCCTATCAAGTCTCCTCCTGAACACCTTCAATGATGGTGACTCCATCACCTCCCTGGGCAGCCCATTCCAATGGGCAGTCACTCTCTCTGTGTAGAACTTCTTCCTCACCTCCAGCCTAAACCTCCCCTGGCGCAGCTTGAGACTGTGTTCTCTGTGTTCTGGTGCTGGTTGCCCGGGAGAAGAGACCAACCCCCACCTGTCTACAGCCTCCTATCATCTGGACCATCTCTGCCGTGCTACAAAGCTGCTTTATTTGTTTCTAAACTCATGGATCCACCTGCAAACACACACAAACTTCAGTATATGCATCAGTTTATGCTGATATTTGGGGGGTGGTGGTGGAAATAAAGAAAGATTTGGAAAGAAAGGGACTTCTCCCATACACTTCTCATCCTTTTTCACAGGGTGACTTTAAAAATGAAAATGTCTTTTTTTCATCTTTTGTATTCCAGACAGGTGATTGTGTGAGAAAGTAAATGTTTATTCTTTGAAAGAAAGGTTTTCAGCTTTTTTCAGGAGCTGGGCCAAAGTTCTGCTGTGAAGGATGAAGAGCAGACGCTTCAGGAGCTTTGCGTTTGAGGGCTGCTGGCCAGAGTTGCCATGAGCACTGGAGCATAACGTCGTGGCAAATTTCTCTTGGCCAGAACAAACACTGCAAATTTTACTGTGAAAACATGGCATCCTGCCACGAGCCCTGCTCCTCCCTTCCAGGCTGTCCACTCTGAAATGCACTCCTTGCTTGCAAGTCCCCAGGTTATCTCCCCAAGGAGCAACGCCTACATACATAACCCTGACACGGGTCCCTGTTCCTTAGACTTCTGCCAGACAAAGAAAGGACAAAACTTAATAGCTGCCCATGGAAATAAACCGTTTGATAAGACAGAATGCACTTTGAGTATTGCTGACGTAGTTGGCTGCAGTCTTACTCCCTTAGGTTGATAACCAAGACACTAAGTTTCACAAGTGCAGCCTGCCCACCCTCTCATGGAGTTTGTCTTTCTTCCATTGAATTCAAAAGCCTCAGCAAACACGTCTAAAATGTCTCCTTTTAACACTGGGGATTTGAAGCCTGTTGAAATCTACCTGGAGTTTTTTGTTGCTGTTGCAGCCCTGTCAAGTGGAATATGCTCTTGCTTGGGAGCTAAAGGCACTGGCTGACATGGGCAGCCATGCCTGGCCTGCACTGATCGATGCTGCTTCCCTGCTGGCAGCCCATCCTTCCTAAAGGTTGTGAACTTTCCAAGGGCTCTTTTCCAGCACAACACAATTAAGAGAAGAGAAAGAGTATGTATGACCACATGTGAAAAAGTAAATCTCTTAATCCTCCATACAACATAACAGAGTTTAATCCCAGTTCCCCTTACATCAATGGGAAGGCTTTCTCTCACTTCGGTGACAGTGAAGTCAGCGTTACCAGGATTTTCCTGATGTCTAATTTTAGCCATAATGGTCTGTTTTCAAACACAACCTGTGATTTAGGATACTTCTATTTCTGGATATCTTGTAAGATGCCCATTAGCTGCCTGTCCTTTCCAAGGGAGGAGTTCTCATTCTCTCCCCCAACCCCTGCAGAAAAATCAAGATAGGCAATGAAAATAGAATAGAATAAGCCAGGTTGGAAGAGACCTTCAAGATCATCGCAACCAACACCATCTAATCAACTAAACCATGGCACCAAGCACCCCATCAAGTCTCCTCCTAAACACCTCCAATGATGGTGACTCCACCACCTCCCAGGGCAGCCCATTCCAATGGGCAATCACTCTCTCTATGAAGAACTTCCTCCTAACATCCAGTCTAAAGCTCCCCTGGCACAGCTTGAAACTGTGTGTCCTCTTGTTCTGGTGCTGCTTGCCTGGGAGAAGAGACCAGTTCCCATCTGGCCACGACCTCCCTTCAGGTAGTTGTAGAGAGCAAGAAGGTGTGTCCTGAGCCCCCTCTTCTCCAGGCTAAACAACCCCAGCTCCCTCAGCCTCTCCTCACAGGGCTGTGCTCCAAACCCCTCCCCAGCTTTGTTGCCCTTCTCTGGACACCTTCCAGCAACTCAACATCTTTCCTAAACTGAGGGGCCCAGAACTGAACACAGTGCTGAAGGTGTGGCCTAACCAGTGAAGTGTACAGGGGCAGAATGACTTCCCTGCTCCTGCTGGCCACACTGTTCCTGATACAGGCCAGGACACCATTGGCCTTCTTGGCTGCCTGGGCACACTGCAGGCTCATGTTCAGCCTACAGTCAACCAGTACCCTCAGGTCCCTCTCTGCCTGGCCCTGGTTTATTGGTGACCTGGCACTGCTGGGTTAACAGCTGGACTTGATGATCTTCCACCCGAATGATTCTGTGACCTTTCAAAACAGTCTAGCCTGTATGTTTGTCTATTTTGTAGCGTTGCAGCGTTACAATTAGAATGCTGCAAGGTTAAATCTTGATGTGAAGAGACTCACAATCAAGGGGGTGTCCAGAACAGCAATATCAGAAATAACAACTGATAAGCAATGGATGACAGCAGTCTGCAGATCAACTCCTGCTCTCTAATTACAGTAAGATACTCCATTTACAAGGTGGTGTTTGTTCTAAATGATATGATCTCGTTCAGCCTTAAGCGGCAGATGTGAAATACTCGCTGATGGGAGATGTTATGCATCATTATATCAGTTCACTCTCCCCACATCTTTATCCACTTCAGATAATTTTAGATTTAAAATTACACGCTGGTTTACAAAGACAGGAAATTAACCTAATGATCTTGATGCAATAATTTCAGTCACTGATTCCAGTGAAAGTAATCTATCCCTTAGCTGTCCAGAAGTTTGACAGGAAAAGTGTTAACTAGTGAACAGTGACTATAGGAAAAAGAGGATGAAGAGGAACACAGACTGCATGGGACACTCCCAGAAGAGAGAAGTTTAAACCACTGCCTATTTTTATGCAATAACTCATGGCAGGGAAAGCTATAATAAAATGCAGGCATAACCACTCCAACTTTTCTTCCTGGCCTGCAGGTGTTTTTGCATACTTATTTTTCATCTGATACCCCAGGAACTTAAAGGGACAGGACTCTCACTAGCAGTAGCTCACATGGTCCTGCTCTTTGCAAGGAGCTGCTAAAGCCAAATAGAGTATGCTGAAAACAGCAGAGTCATGGTTGGTTCTGCCCCAGCACACCAGTGGGACCTTTCTGTTCACCTCTGATCAGCTTCAGTGGAAGGGAAGATGGATTAGTGTTTTCCCAGGTAGAACAAATACACTTGCAGCCCTGGCATTATGTCCCTGAAAGACCAGCATTTCAGACACCAGAATGGGACTTCAGATCTTTACCATCCCCTTCCAACAATTACAACTGTGCAACACTCATGTCAACAGCTAACTCAAAATCAAAAATACCATTATGGGCAAGTTGAAAAACAAAGAAAAAGTTCAGATACTTTTGCAGACTACATGAGAAATTCTGGCAGTCAGGTCTCTGGGGTCGGCTAGCAGTCACACACTGCTAGCTTTCCTTGCTTCCAGCTACTAAACCACATTAACTCTTCCCTTACTGCTTTTGGGGTGTCATTATGGAATGGGCTGCCCAGGGAGGTGGTGGAGTCACCATCCCTGGAGGTGTTCGAGAGGGGGTTGGACGTGGTACTTCGTGCCATGGTTTAGTCATGAGGTCTGTGGTGACCATTATGAAGACATATTCTCTCATCTGGCATCACTTAATGTCAAAATATGCTGTGTAGACTGTTTTGTTTCTGTTAGCAATTGCAATTTCCACACAAAGCTTTCGTTTCAGAGACAGGGGCAGGGCACTTTGGGGAAATAGAAAACGAAATGATTTCTTATTCCACAAACAGTTGAGATCATTGCAACGTTGTCCTCATCCTAGTAGTGACTTTTCTCATCCTGAGTTTTGGTCAGGATTCAAAATAGAGACGTAAGCAGAGCAGAAGGGGAACAAAACCACTTCCAGCACCTTGTCTCACTAATTTCAGATCTGTGGCTGCTTTCTTTACTGCCAGGTCACAGCCTGAACGGAGGAACATTTTGTAAGCTAATCCTAATTGCGCTGGTGGACTGGTGATTAAACAACTTCTTTCTTAGGCTTCAGAGAGACAAATGGGAACTGAATAGCCTGGCTAAATTCTGAATTGGCTTCTGGAAGGGTGTTTTATGGCTTCACCTAAATCTTAAGGGTCTGAGATGTTCTGCTATTCAAAATACAATACAATACAATACAATACAATACACCAGGTTGGAAGAGACCTTCAAGATCATCGCGTCCAACCCATCAAACAATCCAACCCACCCAACAACTAGACCATACAGCCAAGCACCCCATCAAGTCTTCTCCTGAACACCTCCTGTGAAGGTGACTCCACCACCTCCACGGGTAGCCGATTCCAATGGGCAATCACTCTCTCCGTGTAGAACTTCTTCCTAACATCCAGCCTAAACCTGCCCTGGCGCAGCCTGAGACTGTGTCCTCTTGTTCTGGTGCTGGATGCCTGGGAGAAGAGGCCAACCTCTGCCTGGCTACAACCTCCCTTCAGGTAGTTGTAGAGAGCAATAAGGTCACCCCTCAGTCTCCTCTTCTCCAGGCTAAGCAACCCCAGCTCCCTCAGCCTTTCCTCATAGGGCTTGTGTTCCAAACCCCTCACCAGCTTTGTTGCCCTTCTCTGGACACGTTCCAGCAAGTCAACAAACAAGTCAACAAAATCTATTCCTGAACGGCAAGATCTATTTCTGCACCTACCTGATACATTCTCTATCCTTCTCACAGCCTGGTGGTATGATACTGTCCCATCATACCCATCTGTATACAGAGACAGAACTCAATGGACAGCACAGAGCTGTTGGAGTGACTCCGGAGGATGACCACAAAGATGATCCAAGAGCTGGAATACCTCTGCGATGAGGATAGGCTGAGGGAACTGGGGTTGTTCAGCCTAGAGGAGTCCAGAGGGACTTAAAGCTGCCTTCCAAGAACTGAACGGATCCTACAGGAAGGATGGAGAGGGGCTTTTCATAGGTATTTATCAATAGGACATGGGGGAATGGTTTTAAGCTGAGGGAAAGTAGGTTTAGAGTGGATCTGAGGAAGTTCTTCAGTCAAGGGTGGTGGGACTCTGGAACAGGCTACCCAGGGAGGTTGTGGATGCCTCTTCCCTGAAGGCGTTCAAGGCCAGGTTGAATGAGGACTTGAGTAGCCAAGCCTGGCTGAGACATCCCTGCTAATGGTGGGGCGGTTGGAGCAAATGATGTCTAAGGTCCTTTCCAACCTAAGCCATTCCATGATTTCCTGGCCCAAGCATTTGCACAATGTAAGCTCTTTCTCTTCAGAACTTTGAAGACTTCCTGAAGAATCATGAAATAAACTGGTGAGGGACAGGAAGCCATACAAAGTTTAGCCCTTGGCTACAGAAAAATGTTCCTTGTTTTGCAAATACACTCACAGACTACTGGCTTTAAGGGTTACTAATGGCTGTTTATCTTCTGAATAAGGTACATTTGCTTGTGTGTGTGTGTAAACACACTCACAACTTTTCCTTTGCCTTGGTTCTGTAAATATTAAATTAAGCTAATAAACATGTTAGTGGAAAGAAATTAACTGTGCCAGTGCAATATTTCACTTTCAATTAACCTTTTAATTTAAATGTTCATCTGCATACTTTAAATATCATTTAAAGCTGGTAAAAATCCAAGAGATCTCCAATGTAAGTGGACAGGCTGACTGGAATGACAATAGACTCTTAGGTGAGATGTCAGCAGTGATTTCCCAAGCAAATTGACAATAAGCAAGTGTGATGCATTTATGAAGCCTAGGGGTTATGAACAGGAGAAAACCCCTTTATTTTTCTTCTTTGCTCTGCTAACTTCAGCAGAATTAACAATCAAGATGTTCCTAGTTTTCCAGTATTAGCATTCCTCAGTGCACCCTCAGCTTTCCTGCTGCTGTCAAAGGGTGCTTGAAAGTCTAATCTGCCACTTTTCATGCTAAGCAGCACTCCACACCAAAATACCCGTAACTGAAGACAGCTAACAGGCTTTTAGTCCTCCCCTCGTGACATAAATGTGTGAGAAATAACATTCTTAATTAGCCAGTGGTAGGTGGCACTGTGCCTCTCAGCCCCTCAGATCCAGTTGCTTTCAGCCCAGCGTTCAGCTGCAGCTTGCCCTGGGTGTGGATGGTCAGCCCCAAAAGCAGGCAGAGACAGTTCAGCATCGCAGATCAGCAGAGTTTGGCACAGCTGAGGCTACCTGATCAGTAAAAGGAAGGGGACACTTGCAGTGTGTATTTCTTTTACTCTCCTGGACCCAATGTGACAGTGCCTCTGAAGTCATTTATCTTTAATACAATACAATACACCAGGTTGAAAGAGACCTTCAAGATCATTGTGTCTAACCAATCCAATCCACCTAAACAACTAAACCATGCAACCAAGCACCCCATCAAGTCTCCTCCTGAACACCTCCAATGAAGGTGACTCCACCACCTCCACAGGTAGCCGATTCCAATGGGCAATCACTCTCTCTGTATAGAACTTCCTCCTAACATCCAGCCTAAACCTGCCCTGGCGCAGCCTGAGACTGTGTCCTCTTGTTCTGGTACTGGCTGCCTGGGAGAATAAAGGAGCTTGTGGCATTTGATCTTTTCTTCAGTCATTTTTCTCCTTTTGGAAACCAGGAAAATCAAAGCAGTGCAGCCCAAACTCAATAATTTGTATCTAAGGACATACATAATTCAGTTTAAATGTGTCTCTCTGTGCATCTGTGTGGATGGACACACACAAAAGCATGTACACGAGGGTTCTGTTGCACAGGGCAGGCAGGGAGGGAGAAGGAGTCTTGTCACAGATTAATTAATTAGCACAGCCTGAAGTCAGTGGAGGAGGTGGTAGAATCACAGAGAGGAGCTTTCCCTTAGCACAGCATCTGAATCGGTGCTTTAATCTTTGATGTTCAGAGCCAGAGACTAATCTCAGTACAGGTTTATTGGGGGACAAATCTGTAGGAGGAAGCTGTGCTTCCTTTCCACTCAAAGACCTAACACCTCCAAGAGCCACCAGATGCCCTGAGCTATTGGTTAAAGCTGTTTTCTCCTTTCTTTCAAAAGATTGCCTCTCTCTGAAAGCAATCATTTGCACATATTCCCAAATGAGTGTCTACCTTTAGGGTCTCTGTACTATTATGCCCACCTTGCCCACCTCAAAGAGCTCTTCTGCTGCTCCATCAGAAAAACATCATCTCCTCTCAGGGTGTAAACATTCGGCATGTTTCACTTAAGAGACTGCACTACTGGAAACAGGAGACTGAACAGACTCTCTTGCTCTGCAGTGAACTCTGAAGTTCTCCACGGTTCACGGCTGCAGAAAAGAACAAGCAATGAGCCAGAAAGCAGGGTAGCTCATGACTGCTCTGTAGCACAAACTCGTGATCTCTGAGCGCCTGGGACCTGGCAATATCGAAGGCAAGTTCCTCAGAGAAAGAATTATAGGACATTTGCAGGCCTGTAGAACCACAAGCAAATGCATCCAGGTGGCAGCTTTTTATCTCCCCCTGAGACAATCATACACAAACCTCTCCCTTCCTTGCCCAGTGGCCATCGCAGCCTGGGAGCGAGTGCCTCATTTTTCAACAAGCTGTGTGTGTTTGACCGGTTTCAGCACACCCAGAATGCTAACATGGGTAGGAGCTAGCCCTACAGACATCCAAGGTAAACATCCTGATGCCACAGGCCCTTGTGCTCTATGAAGAGCTGATCAGCTTCTCCTGGGATGACTTCATAGTGGACTTCCTTTCAAAGAGAACAGAGTTAATTCTCCATATTGAACGCTTTAAGCACCTGGACTTTTTGGAAGTAACTGTGCCTGAAAACATAACTCCTGGATGAGAAGAGAACACCCTGGACTGCTGTTGATACACCCACTCTTGATTGGAGATGTGGCCCTGAAGATGTCAGCCCTCCCTTTGGGAATGCTTTTGCCCATTTTGATTCAAGCCAGATGAACATTTGGATGTGGAGCCCAAGCTCCTAGAGTTAGCATCTGCTACTGTAATCATCCTTGTACATATTTATCTCCAGAAAAAAAAAACAACCTCTCAGCCATCTGACAGCTGAGTGAGGGACTGGCCTGCTCCTACTGGTGCACATATTCCTACATCAATTAGGCACCACGAGTTGCTCTGCATTGGAATTTTGCCTATGTTGTTATTTGCATACAAGGCATCAACAGATCTGATTACGAAGCCTTACCATTTTGTGTCTGTTTTGATTCCTAGCAATCAAGATCCTAGATTTCCTCCTTCTCAGAGGCTGACATGGTCATGTCAGTCCAGTGGATTAATTTTTTGCTTTCCAGCAGAGTCTGTTTGGGTTTTCTGCTGTTTTCCATGAACTCATAACTAGTAAAAGGATTATTATATTAAGAATCGGTGTGATTTTAATCTGCAGGAGTGGACAGACGAGACCTCTCTTTCAAAGGTGTTGACAACATCAGCGAGTTATAGCTTTAATGCTGGGCAAAATCTCCATAGCAAACCAAAAATCAAGCAGTGAAATAATTCTGATTGTACAGCAGCACATTTCAGCAGTCTCCCATGACTCTCTCAGCTGGTTTTGTGTATGTGGTAAAAAAAATTATTGGTTCTCCTGCACCTTTCGGAGGTTTGAGTTAGCACTGGGTATCAAAGCATTGTGCAGTTTATGGACACACGAGACACTGACCCTTATTTTGAAGGTTTTACAAAAGATTCCATGGGATAAATGAGACAGTAGAAAGCAAGTGGCACAAGAATCCAAGGGGGAAGATGCATATGTACTCACAGATCCTAAAAAGGGACAAAATGTGATGCCTGAAAACATAGCATTCCTGACCAAATCATGACCAGGATTGTCATCTAAGAACGTCTGTTGAATCTAATATGACCCCAGAAAAAAACCAGGCAAAGGAACACCCTTTGGTGAAGGAGATTACCTTTTGCTGACAGTGCTCATGCTCCATCTGCCCATCAGGCTGCACCAAGAATACGATTTTCCACACCTGCATTTCCATCATCTCTTACCTTTTTGCTGCGCTGGCTAGATGCTGTTGTTGCTGAATCATGAAGCCCCTGACTAAGACTCTCTGCTCCTTTTCTCCATTCCTTAGGACAAATTATCACAGCTGTGATTCCAAAGACAAACGACACTCACAGACAAGGAAGAGCTTATTGGAGAGTGCTTTGTCTCCTTTTATCTAGATCCCTTAATTTCTGAATTCCTCGGACAAGTTCAGCCCTAGTGCATCTCTGTGGCAGTTAGATAGTGTGCTAGTGATAGTATGCTATGAATCACTTGTGTCTCTGGTGCCTTATGCTTTGGGCCTCAATGGATATGCTGTAATAGTGATAAAGAGCTTCTGGGTGTTTGAATTAGATTCCTCATTCACCCAACTGAGCAAGGTCCCTGAATCTAGATAGATTAAGCTTCTTTGATTGCTTAGATAATTTGATCTGGATTTTCCTTGCTCTGCTTGAACTGGTGGAATTAGAGCTAAATTATGGTCCTACTTTGCTTGAGTTTTCCCTTATACAGCTAATCTTCCTCTTCAAAGACTTCCATCCTTTCTGAATCCTTATTTTCAAGAGTCCCAACTCAACTCCTTGCAAAACTCTCTCACTGGGGTCATTAATGGGTTGCTCATTTATACACTTCCCTACTTCACAAACTCACTCCTATGAGCTGATGGGCAGGATGGCTGCTTCTTTCTTACCCTCTGCTAAAGTCACCTCATTACAGCTGGAGGAGCCTCATTTAAATCTGAGCTCTGACCATGCAGTCCCTAAAGCATCACACAAAGCACACTTACTCTTTGCCTGTGGCACAGCTGCCTACTACCAGGCTTGGTTTAACTGTACTGCAACTCAGGCTGTCATTTCTTGCCACCAAAAGGGGGTGAATGAGGGGAATGCTGACCTCCACATCAGTCCCAGCTTCCACAGGAAAGCTTCCAATTTGCCTAGAGTGTCAATCAGGGCTCTGAAACTCCAGATCACCATGGAAAAAAAATTTATCTGGAGAAACAGAAAGGTTCCTTGAAATCTTTTACTTAGAGCTGTGGAAAGAGCCTCCACATTTGCACACCCCTGCTATGTCCTTTGTAAAAGTAGTGGGCCAGGCCACTTCTAAATTGTGTGTCCCTCTGCTATGAAGCTGGAGTCTTTCTCATGGACTGGCTCTGCACACACATCCACACCCTATGTCTTCTGCTTTCTGACAGAACTGGGGAGTGGATGAGCCTTTAGCCTCACCATGTTCTTAAACTGGAACGAAAAGTACATGAATTTCTGCCTCCAATTCTTCTCAGCCGTGTAAGCAGAATCATCTATGGAGCTAAAGTCTGAGGCTCTCAAACATCTCTTACACTAGCAGGAAAGAAAAGCAACTATTGGGTGAAATAAACAGGAGCCCAAGAGTAAGGAAGAAGTATGCCCTAAGTTGCAGATATCCAAGTATTCAAAATGGAAATGCCTCATGGGAAGCAGGAAAAGTACTCAGCCATCTACCCTGAATTTCAGACGCACTCTCTACCTTTTCCACTGCCATTTTGGTCCCTTGCTTTTTGCCTCTCTAAAGTACTGTCGCCTTCCTTCACCTAATGGATACTACCTGTAAGTCTGTCACATTTATCCTAGTGATATGTAAAAGCCTCAGGAGGGAAAAAAAAAAGATGCATAGAGACTATGGGCAAGTAAAGAGTTTTTTGAGCTTGATCTGGGTCTGAATAACCCCAAATACTATGCTGACATTAATTATTTCTGTTTACCTGTATGTGGATAAACGGTTCACAGGGTCAAAACAAGAATATCCTGTAGCACTGTTTCCACTTCCATGGCTCTACAGGTGCACTGAAGTTTGCAAAACTGCATTAACAAAACTGCTAGGATTAAGGAGGCAGCAGAAAATCCGAAGGAGGAAATGACATGAAAATTCATTTCCTGGAAGACTCAGGCACCCTGATGCAGCTGATGGGGAGGAAGGAAGAAGTGACAATAAACGCTAAAGACAGTAGGTCATTAAAAAGTACTGATAATATAAATCATTAAGCAGGGAAACCCATGATTCTGACTAGCGAGAGATGTTCTGAATCACTGTGCAGACAAGTAACAAAACCAAAACGTGCTCAGTGCCTTAAAGCTGAAACAGCAGCAAGATTTGAGGGCAATCACCTCCTGATCTGCACGACTGTTCTCTGCAGTAGGAGAGTCTCTTCACAGTCAATGTATTCACCTTGTCACATTAGCAAAGTAACTTCGGGGGGGGAGGGGAGGAAGAAAACCAAAAAGATGAGGAAAACATGTGAAAAAGCTAAGAGAGAACTGTCTGGGAAGTTGTGCTGCCACACCAAGGAGGTTAAGATCCGAGGTTAATCGATGCAGTTGCTCCTTACCTGGTTCTGCAGTTCAATACCGACCGCCACGCACCCCTACTCCTTTCTGCTGAGCACAACATGTGCTGGGAACTGGAGCATTTGACCTTCCCTAGCTCTCCAGCAGAAACTTCAGTGTAACCTTTACCTTGAGCAAGGAGCTCTGCTCATTTTCCCCCCCTCGTGCTCCGAGCAGAGCAATCTAATACACCTCATCATGTGGTGTGTTGCCATAGCAGCAATGAATCCAGCTGCTGCAACACAAAAGACTGACAAAAAGTTGTGGGCTTTTTTTTTTTTTGATGTCCACCCACCCAGGAAAAGTCAGGGCTGTTTTCTTGTGCAGCAAATCTAATCCAGATAGACTCCTGCCACTGGTGAGAGCTAACATGTGGCAAACTCTAAAAGGCAAGACACAACTAAACTAAACATTTTTCTTTGGGGGATGTCTTGGGATTTATTTCTAAGAAAATGTCTAAGTTAATAGTATGAAATCACCACTGGTCACTTAAACAGCTGATCATTAATTTTCTGCTCTTGCCATTCATTGGTTTCAAAAGTCAGGCCTCTATCTCCACAGGATTTGCAATCACATAGCCATGCTCAGCAGGCAGAAATGCAGCAGTACAGCTTCAAAGACAGCACAGGGGACAAAATACCTTCAGAAACAAAACCAGCCACCTGCTTCCAGTCTCTTGGGCTGGAAAGAAACTCCTATCAAATTGTTTGCTAGTGGAACTGGATTGTATTGTCTGGAAAATGCCAAACAATGATTATTAACACCACCTTACTGTATTAAACATGAGTCCTAACCACAGCAGAGCCTTCAGAGTTAAACATTGATGTTTTACAGCTTCAAATGAATTCCTGCACTGCTCAGACATCTTAGTAACACCATCCAGTCTGCCTTGGAAGGTACACTAGAATCCATGAATTACCTAAGGTCCCAGACTTGAACTGCATCTCTGAGAACAAATTTTTCCTGGGAAGCAAGGCCATAGTCTTCCTCCAGCAGTTTCAGCTGACAGAAAAGTACTGAACGTGGAAGTGAGCCAGGTCCTTCACCTGTAGGAAGTTTCTTCAAGAGCAGGGACTGAAGTGGCAGCAACCTGATATGTGCCATATGAACTGTGCCAGGCTTTTCTGAAATAGTCCTAATGAGCTTTTCCCAGCACAATCAGTCTTCCCCAAAACCTGCCAGGCATTTTGAGTTGGAAGAACTGCTTCTCATTTCCATGAGAAAAAAAAAAAGTCTGTTCAAGGTGTGAAAGATACTATCACCGCAGGAGCATCTTAGGTAAGAACATAGTCCTGCCAACTGTATCATCAAAAGGTCAACTCTCTTTTACTTGGTTCTCTGTCTGAACATGATGGAAGATGCAGAAAAGCCAGCTAGTATTATCATGGATCTCAACCTACCCTTTTAGAGTTCAAAATACAAAGTCATAACTGCTAACTCATCCTCTCTTACTGCTTTACAAATAGAGTCAAACTCTGCCCAAGTTAATTCATAGTATTTTTACCCTATTTTCACACAGGACCTGCCGAAACTGTCTGTGGAATCTCTGTCTTACTGTAACAGCCAGCAAAGACTGGATTTGGAGTTCACAGAGCTCCAAATCAGTTCTGCAAATAGAATAGAATAGGTTGGAAAAGACCTTGGAGACTGTCAAGTCCAACCCATCACTCAACACCATCTAATCAACTAAAGCACGGCACCAAGTCTCCCCCTAAACACCTACAGGGATGGTGACTCCACCACCTCCCTGGGCAGCACATTCCAATGGCCAATCACTCTTTCTGTGAAGAACTTCTTCCTAACATCCAGCCTAAACCTCTCCTGGCACAGCTTGAGACTGTGTACTCTTGTTCTGGTTGCCTGGGAGAAGAGACCAACCCCCACCTGGCTACAACCTCCTTCAGGTAATTGTAGAGAGCAATAATTTCTCCCCTGAGCCTCCTCTTCTCCAGGCTAAGCAACCCCAGATCCCTCAGCCTCTCCTCAAAGGGCTTGTGCTCCAAACCCCTCACAAGCTTTGCTGCCCTTGATATTTACAGAATCACTGTGGTTCAGAAAAACCTCAGAGATCAAGTCCAACTGCTAACTCTATCAGGGCCACCACTACACCATATCCTTAAGCAACATATCTAAACAGCTTTTATATACATCTAGTTTAGAGCTCCAGCTGTTCTAAGAGACTTCTGAAGCTGGAAAACAGCAATAGAAGTTCCTCAAGAGTCACCTTACTTTGTCTTCAGGTAGGTATTTCTTTATTCCCTTTGAAAATGCTGCCTGGCATTCTGGACACAGGGACAAAATACTTGGTGCAAAAGGATCCTCCTCGGAACAGCTTCTACAATTACTCAGTGTGCATTCTCATAGTTGTTACCACATGGGGAATTTTCTTCCCCAAATGCTGACTGTCAGGAGATCAGCCAGGCCAGAAAGCACATCCTGAAGTTGTGTAATGTGAAGCACAGGCATTTCTAACACTGTGCTAACTACTTCCCCCACACACAAATGCAGAACAGCCCAAAAGCTGAAAGGCAGGCAAGGCAAACCTGCTAATGGGCCTGCCTGGCTTGTACACTTGTAGTGACTTCACTCTGCTTGTGAAAACCTACTGAAGGAGCCTAATGGACTAGTAATGATGACAGCTGCTCTAGAAGGAATGAGCACAGGCTTTTGCAGAGCAGTATTCCCTTGGTCTGAACCAACAAGTGATCCGGGTCACACAGCTGAAGCCCCAGCAGAAGGTTCCCTGACCAAAGTGCTTTCCCACTCCTCTTGGGGGTCACACAGCATCACAGAATCCATCTGCTCTCTGCTTATAGACAGCTGTCAACCCCAAGACTAACTGAGCCAGAATTTCAATAGTCAATGTCAGCCCTGGTGCTCCAAAGCTAAAGGCAGCCTCCTGTGTCACTCATGGTTTCACTCTATCCCAGCCTTTATCCCTTCTGCTGAGCTCCCCCAAACCCAGTTCTCCTTCACCCCTATGAGTTTGTAGCAAACTTCAGGGGACCTGCAAGGAAAATCAGGGCAATTTTAGAAACTCTGCTTCTCAGTAACGGGGAACAGTCCCAAACTCTTCAGTTTTTTAACACAGGTAGGCACCTGCAATGTGCTCCCAAGGAAGGTGTGATCCAGCTGCCAGGAGGCACTTTTGAACAGAAGGGAGTGGGCATGGCTTGCAGCCTTGCTGTGTGCTTACTGTTCTGGAACAGAGACGCTTAGTACACAGCCTGGAAAACGCAACAGGAGATTGAGCCAATGTCAAATGTACTCAAAGGAAGGTTACTCTGCCTTTCCTTAAACACTTGTTGGCCAGGAGCTGCCTTACACAGATGGCATCAAGCCCATTTGACTTGCAAGATGAACAGCCACTTCTCCATCAAAATATTTTCTCCTTAGAAATGCTACTGAGTCTTCTTGAAGGGCTTTCTTCCTACTGCTGTGGGCTAATTGATCCTCCCACACAAAACTAGAGCCATGCAAAATAAAAGCCTGGCTCCTGTGGGAACTGCCTGCCTCTGGAGGACCTTAACCTGCAGCAGCCTCCTTTACAAGAGGATGTGAGCACAAGGTACAGAGTAGCAGCACCACTCCAGCACTTCTGAAGGAGCCAGCACAGGGAATCGCATCTCTCTTCACAAGCCCCACTTGCCTTGCAGACAGACTGACTCCTCCTCACTGCCTTCCTGGCACCGGGCAGCTGCTTGGGTCGATGGGTAGAAAATACCTCCTCAGTGCTGCCCAAATGGCTGAAGGTTGGGCTGCACACCCCAGGAGATTGCAGGATATTAAAAGCAGACACCTGTGGTTTGGTCTGTTCACTGTCAGAGTTCTGAGCCACAGACCATCACAGCTTTAGGCTTTCCTTCACACAGAGACAGGCACTAACTATTCCTCACTTGGCTGTTTTCACAAGGAGCCAGAACTATTAAGCCCCCTTAATCCAAGCTCCATCCCAAGCTCTGTGTCCCAGCAGGGTTGGTGAGCGTGGCACAGGGGCACCCAGCTGGTTCCCAAAGGGGCCAGCAAGATTCTCTGGCTGCCAACCTGCCGTGCTTGACCCAGCCAACTCCTCATACAGCCACCTGGATGCCACCACCAGATGGTTCCCTGAGATCTGAATCCTGCAGGTGCAACAGCATAGGCCCAGCATGGCTTCAGAGAACCTGTGAGCTCCCTGCAAGCCCCAGCATGGTAGGGCAGGGCCAGCCAGAGGCTTTGCAGACTTTTTCAGATCTGGCTTCTCTCTCAAGCACCTAACATGTTCCTCATCCTGCTGCCCTTCCTGGGAACAGTTACTATGGCACTGAATCCAAGGCCAGCTGTCACTACACAAAACAGCACCACTACGTTGGAGAGAACAAACGTTTGAAGACTGGACCCCAACTACACAGCAGAGTGGCAGCTTGAACCCTTTCAAAACAAGGGAACAAACATGCAAGCACAAGGGGCCAGGGAGTGAACTGATGAAATGGTCTTTTTCTAATGGTTCTCAAAAGCATGCATTAAAAAAAAAAAAAAATCAAACCACCACAATTAAATTAGCAATTCAGTTCCCTACCACTCTGGTCATTTCTGTGCTCCTGCAGAGACACTTCTGAACACACTTCTTCCTTTATATCTTAAGGTGTTTCTACACAGGCAACAGCTCAAACCACCTCAAAACCCATATGGGCTCTACCAGCCCAACCACTAGCCTCTCAGCAGCTTTCTCCTCTCTCCCTGCTCCCCCTGGCTCTGCAGCAATCCCGTTCTTCCCCCTCCCAGGCATCACAGGCACGGAGAGCGTGTGTGTGCAGGGGCCACACGTGCTGTAAAGAACATACAGGCATCATCCCACGTGGGGCAAGCAGCTTTGGAAGAGTGCAAGGCTTTGCTCAGCAACTCAGTGATAAATCACATTTAAGACATAAATAGATGGAAGAAATGGACTAGGTGAAGAGAGCAGACAATCTGAATTTGCATATCTTCTATTTTAAGCATCTACCATGAATGACCTGAATTGCCCACGTAGAGACACCTGCCTCTCCACAACGAAGCTACAGGGAATTGCTGCTCCTAATGCTGTCCTCTGAATTGCATCCAAGTCGGGAGCTTAAAGCAGATGGTATCAGTACATCTCCTAAGGCTCTGCTTTGAGTAGACAAACCCCAGCCTCCTTAAAAAGGAACAAAATCAGTTGCAGGAGTGCAGACCTAAACCCTGGCAACTCAGGGGCTGGAGAGACCCTCTGCAGAATTCTCCTACAGCAGAGCAGTCCAACCAGCTGCTGACAGAACAGCGATGAGGGCTGTTAAAAAGCTCTATGTTACTTCGCCCCTTAATTCCCCCTTTCCTCAGCTAACCAGTATAAACTGAAGAGAGTCAAACCAGTACAAAGAAACAAACCTCTGGGGGGAAATGGGGACCAGCCAAGGACGGGGGAAGTCAGGAGGTGGCACCTTCCCCTGTGCATGGGTGGCTGGTGAGTGCCAGCAGGTATTCTCAAACCAGGACTTTTAGGCAAGAAGCTGAACATCAGCATTTCATAGTATCAGTCAGGGTAGGAAGGGACCACAAGGATCATCTAGTTCCAACCCCCTGCCATGGGCAGGGACACCTCACACTAGATCAGGCTGGCCAGAGCCTCATCCAACCTGGGCTTAAACACCTCTAGGGATGGGGCCTCAACCACCTCCCTGGACAACCCATTCCAGGGCTTCATCACTCTCACGGTGAAGAACCTCCTCCTCACGTCCAGCCTGAATCTCCCCGCCTCCAGCTTCATCCCATTCCTTAGTCCTATCACTACCTGATAGCCTCATAAGTCCCTCCCCAGCCTTCTTGTAGACCCCCTTCAGATACTGGAAGGCCACAATAAGGTCACTTCAGAGTCTTATCTTCTCCAGCCTGAACAGCCCCAACTCTTTCACTCTGTCCTCATAGGAGAGGAGAGATTTCTGATCACCTAGCACTGTGGACCCTGCAGCTCTGCTCCACCATGGTGTGGCCTGCACCACCAGCCAGGGTATGCTCTCAGCAGATAATTATGGCTGTGACAGTTCCCCTGGCAGTCTTCCTTGCTTTTTGACCCTCGATCCAGGTTCCTCTGATGGGAACAGTTAGTAAACTTCCTGCAAATACAAAGCTTTACACAACCTCCCAGAACGCTTAATCCCTGCAGTTATTAGGGACGCATTTCTGTACCCTCATTATCAAATTCTGTGTGGTTTTGTTATGTGTTATGGTTTTTTTCTTCTTTTTGGCTCCATCTGTCAGAAAATGTAAAAATTCTGCCTTGTAACAGATCTAAGGATTTTCTATCCTCAGTTTAGCATAAACTGGATGTGGCGATGCTTGCCTCTACAGATATGTGGTAGGGATCCTGTTAGCATTCATGTATGCCTCCCTAGATACTTATTCCATACTTTAATTAACCCTAGGATTGGAGTCTTTCATGAGAAAATTATCAAGCAGGGCCACTGTAGTGTGATTTAAGCACTCAGCCAGAGGGAGACAAGGATATTTTATTTTCAAAATTGTGAAGGATATGCCAACAACTTTTCAACTACAGGCAGTGAAGGCACCATGATAAAACCTAAGTCAACGAAAACAGTACCATGACAGCAGTAGTTGAAAAGCTAAAATTGCTGTGCACGTCTGGCCTGTTTTGTGGCACTTAGTTTAAGGGTATCAAGGAGAGTGTGCCATATATATCAGGCAGAATGCTTTTAGAACCAGAACCTGGCATTTTATAGTCACAGCATAGCACAAAGTACAAAGGAAACTGATGTGGAATGCTCTTCTCACCCTTATCTGAAATGATCATTAATCTGCCAGAAATTTTGTTAAGCATCTTTAGCTGAGAACAGTTCTGTGGGCTGGCGGGCAGGGTGGGACAGGGGTGAAGGGATCACCAGCTAGGTAAGACCCCAGGACTACCCTGACCTTAAACCCCTCTTCCCACTGACCTGCAGAAGCTGACAATCCCATTGCAGGGTGGGATAGCTACACTGCCTCTCCTCAGCCATGGGAACAGAGGAAGCAGCAGCAGCAGCATCACCACCCTCCAGGGAAGCAGCATCCACCAGGCCTGCCAACTAACAGCATGCTGAGGCAGGGGTTAGGCTACCTGGAGCACCACTGAGCAGATAATATACACTTCACTGTCTGGAGTTTCCCCTTCTCAGCCATAAATACCAGAATTTATTAATTTTAATCAAATGGGGAAAAAAAAACAAAAAAATGGTGTCCAGATGCTGCTGGGACCTGCCTGTCTGCCTGGGGCTGAACCTGGCCACAGGTTAAGGCTGCAGGTTTCCAGAAGAGAGGAAAAGAACCAGACTCAGCTGATAGGTGAATAGACAGTACCCAAACACCATGGCAACGAGAACAAGTTCCTCCCTCTCTGCTGTTATACATGCCCTCTCAAGCTTGCTGCCCTGTCACCCTGCTGCCAGCCAGCATGTGGATTCTGCTAGGGGCTGCAACAGCACGCCTCCCTGAATGCTATGAAAGTTATTTTGCCCTCAAGCAACAATAATCTGCACAGGGTTCTGTCTGACTACACTTCTCACTACAAAGAGCCACAGGATTTAGGTGAGCTGTCCTTAAAAGATAGCAATCAACCTTTCCCTAGAAAAAAAAACAACACACAACCCCAACAACCACCTCTCCAGCTTTCAAATTCGCTGTTGTTATGTGATGCTTAAAAATAGCTTCAAATAAAACAATTCTATAAATAAGTCATTTTTTTCTTTCTTCTGTTTGCTTTATGATTTGAACAGCACTTTGTAATTCTGTGTTGGTGCAGCTTTTCAATAACACAGCAGAGGGGAAAGCAGTAGGAGAATAAAAAGTCTTCAAATAAAAACACGGCCAAAGGATTAAGAGAAGTGCATTAAGTGAAACTATTTTTAACTCTTACTTTAATATTTGATTACACTTCATGGCCCCATCTACATTTTTGAAGGGAGGAAAAGGACATGATTTTGCTGCAATTTTACATATTGCTTCATTGTCTTACCCCAAAGGCTTTTACTTACGGTGCTTTGCCAACAGCCATCTTCTGTCCCTTTTAGCAGCTTGCCTTACAAAGTCTGGAAGGTCAGCAAGAGGCAGTAACAGGTCTGAGATACTTCCATCTCCTCACTGCTTTTGAAGAGCCAACTCTCCCTGTAAGTTTGCCCTGACACAGGGAGAAAAGCTCCACTGACTGGGACTCACAGGATCTCATTGCTCCCAGCATTACGGAGTGGATGCAGCCAAACACAGTCCTATAGATTTAGATCATAGCTCACCCGGTCACCACTCTGCTGCCTGTGCTAGCCCAAGGCAGTCTCCACCCACATCCCAGGCAAGCCAGGTGCACACAATGTCATGTGCACAAGCTTAACTCTTCTGCCATTTAACCCACCCTACTTTGCAGAGTAGATCTCCATCACCTGGCTGACTTCAAGCAGGTGAATCAGATGTAAATGCCCTCTGACAGGGCCCTGCATCACAGCCAGCAAAGCCTCACTGAACAGGCACTGCTGGAGGCAGCTCTGCTCCCATACAAGGGAGACCAAAGCTGGTGATGGGAACACAAGCGTGGCTCACAGGGTGTGCCAAAACTTAGCCAGCTTCTGAGTCCCCACTCTGCATAGTGGAACAAACCTTGCTTTTGAATCCAATGACTCCAATTAAGCACATTCATGAGCCTTGGGAAGTCTGGAAACTAATACATCTTGCATTGACAGAGATGCAACTATCAAATAAAAACAACTCTTGATTTTCATTTATGGGCCTATTTTGCCTTTTTTTTTTTTGGTTTTAAATTCATGCCCTGAGATGCAGTGGATTCCCTCTCCCTAAATGTCTCTGAAAGCACGTTAATGTGCCTTTTTAATTTAACAAAAGCAAAAGCAGATGGATTGAGCAAATCTAACACTACTCAGAAAGAAGTGACATTGAACAGGGCACCATCAGCAACAATTACAATAATGTGTAAGTATAACTGTGTCTGTCTGCTATTAGCCTGAAAGATAAGTACAAGGAAGAGCAGGGTGATGAATGTAAAAGCCTTTGTAGAGAAACCTTTAAGGAAAATGTGATTACAAACAGTGAGTACATCACAGTGCTGGTTCTACATGACTTTAACCAAAGTAAGCCTGACAAGCCTGTTGGGAGAAGGGGGAAAATGCAGTTATGCAGGGAACAAAACAAAAAGCCAATGGCATCCTGGCATGCATCAAGAATAGTGTGGCCAGCAGGAGCAGGGAAGTCATTGTGCCCCTGTACTCAGCACTGGTTAGGCCACACCTTGAGTCCTGTGTCCAGTTCTGGGCCCCTCAGTTTAAGAAGGACATTGAGACTCTTGAACGTGTCCACAGAGAAGGGCAACAAGGCTGGGGAGAGGCCTTGAGCACAAGCCCTATGAGGAGAGGCTGAGGGAGCTGGGGTTGTTTAGCCTGGAGAAGAGGAGGCTCAGGGGAGACCTTATTGCTGTCTACAACTACCTGAAGGGTGGCTGTAGCCAGGAGGGGGTTTCCCTTATCAGTGCAGGGAAAGACTGAAGCCTCAGCTAAGAGCAGCTTGAGAGGCAAGAGGATGAGATTAGGAACCGAAGTACTTCAGAGACTCAGAGAATCATAGAATTTTTAGGGTTGGAAGGAACCTCAAGGATCATCTAGTTCCAACTCCTCTGCCATGGGCAGGGACCTCTCACAGTAGAACAGGTTGCACAGAGCCACATCCAGCCTGGCCTTAAAAACCTCCAGGGATGAGGATTCTACTACCTCCCAGGGCAACCTGTTCCAGTCTCTCACCACCCTCATGGGGAAGAACTTCTTCCTAACATCCAATCTGAATCTACCCATTTCTAGTTTTTTCCCTTCCCCCAGTCCTATCACTCCCTGACATCCTAAAAGTTCCTCCCCAGCTTTCTTGTAGCCCCCTTCAGATACTGGAAGGCAACAGCAAGGTCTCCTTGGAGCCTTCTCCTCTCTGGACTGAACAGCTCCAACTCCCTCAGTCTGTCCTCATAGGAGAGGTGCTCCAGCCCTCTACTCATCCTCGTGGCCCTTCTCTGGACACACTCCAGCATGTTCAGATCATGGACTTGTCAGATGGAGTCAAAGCTGTGGGGAACATAAGTACTGCTGAAGCCAGCTGTCACATTTGCCTTCTCCTGACATTTACCCAACTGATTTCCCTTAAAACCATCCCATATGGATTCTTGATGTAAGGGGGTCGGTGGGAAAGTCTGCAAAGAGTTAAAACATTTGTTTTCCAGCTCTGGCAGCCTGGGTTCACATCTAACTTATATCACAAATATATCTCTGCTTTTCCACAAAAAAGCAGCTCCCCTTCCATTTGAGCTGCTAAGCAGCCTCTGGCTCAGGAGAGGCTCCCCGGTGGAAAACCACAGGAGTGCTGCTGATTAACAAAGAGGCAAACCAGTCCCTGCCTTCCCAAGGAGACCTGCACCAGTTCTTACAACCACCACACTGATACTGCCTGGTGCTTCAGATAGAAGTGACTCTTAAGTAACAACCCTCTGGATTGTGTTCCTGATCACTGAAAAACACAGCATCCACCCAAACTGCACTGGTGCTAGGTGAAGCAGCAGGGTCACCAATTTTCACTGAGCAAGGACATTTTTCCATTAAATTCTAAACAATGTGCACAAATAACTTTTTAGCCATTTAATTGTTGTTAATTTTAGCTCTACTTTTAATAGCAGCTGGAAAGTGGAAAAGTATTCTCTTAAAATCAACTTATCATCTATCTTTGGGCAATGTTTTATTGCATTCACTTTCACCTAAATTTAACTGCAGCTGGTTTGCTTTCAACAGCAATATTTGGTGTTTGTACCAGACAGTCACCATAGCAAGGAGTGATCTGTAACCGTGAACCCAACCAACCAGAGTGGTATCAAAACAGTTTTAGAAACAGTATTTGACAATTCACAAAAATGCCACAAAAGGCAATACTCAGCCCTGTACATTCCCCTGAATACAGGTGTCCAGAGAAGGGCAACAAGGCTGGGGAGAGGCCTCGAGCACAAGCCCTGTGAGGAGAGGCTGAGGGAGCTGGGGTTGTTTAGCCTGGAGAAGAGGAGGCTCAGGGGAGACCTTATTGCTGTCTACAACTACCTGAAGGGAGGTAGTAGCCAGGTGGGGGTTGGTCTCTTCTCCCAGGCAACCAGCACTAGAACAAGAGGACACAGTCTCAAGCTGCACCAGGGGAAGTTTAGGCTGGAGGTGAGGAGAAAGTTCTTCACAGAGAGAGTTGTTATCCATTGGAATGTGCTGCCCAGGGAGGTGGTGGATTCCCCGTCCCTGGAGCTGTTCAAGAGGGGACTGGATGTGGCACTTGGTGCCATGGTCTAGTAGTCATGAGGTGTTGGGTGCCAGGTTGGACTTGATCTTTGAGGTCTTTTCCAACCTTATTGATTCTACTATTCTATGAATTGAAAACTAATTTCTGACTAATCCTCTTCTCTCCTTGCCCAAAGACCCCTGACCAAGCTACAACTCAACATTCAAATGCAAGTGTGCTCCCCAGCCTTCAAATTCTGAGCTGAGAACCATACTCAGGACTGCCATCCAGAACAGAAAGGAGAAACAGGACAGAAATTATAAAAGGGGGTTTTGATTTGATTAGAGTAGAGTAGAGTAGAGTAGAGTAGAGTAGAGTAGAGTAGAGTAGAGTAGAGTAGAGTAGAGTAGAGTAGAGTAAAAGAGACCAGAATAGAATAGAATAGAATAGAGCAGGTTGGAAAAGACCTTCGAGATCATTGAGTCCAATGCTGATAAGCAGAGACAATGTGGGAAGGCAGATCTCCTTCTGCCATGAGATATTTCACCTATAGCTCTCCTAAAACATACCCCTGCATGCTACTACCTTCTTTCACTGACTGTCAGTCATCTGGTAAATGAGCTATAAACATGTCTCACTTCAGCTTCATCCTCAAATTTCTCACTCCACTTCCACCAAAAGATGCATGCCAGCACGAACCTGTGGAAAAGTCAAGACTCCACAATACTGCATGCACTACATAAACCTACACAGCTTGTGCCTCCATTCTAAGAAATCATCCTTTGTTTCATGTGCACCTTCTGTGTGGGAAGATTGGCCAGCACCTTGATACTCACTTCCTTACATCTGAGAGGTACTGAAAGTTTCAGACTGTGGATGGGAGGGCAAGGACATGTGGAACTATTCTCTTCCAGATCCAGCCCCTTCTGAAGACAGGACAGCTCCCAGACCACAGGCTAACACCATGGAAGCCAGCAGCTTGACTCATGCTTCCCTGGCACAGAGATGGACAAGGCATGGTGGTATTTCTGACAGGGATGCTGCTGCATTCTGAAAATCCTCTCAATGTTCATACAAGAACTCCTAAGATCACCTTTCTGAATTTAAACCAAGAAAACATCAAGCATGACAGGAAGGATTCCTCTCTGCTCCTACTCATCTGCAGTGGTAGCTCTACAGTGTCCCTAAGTACCCTCTAAATCCCTTACTTATCCCAAGCTTTGTGGGATCCATTTCTCCTTAGGCAGCTTTGAACATCTTAAAAGCAGCACCTGTCCTCATCCCGCTGGGGAACTACAGCTCCTTGTCCCTGGAGCTCTTCTTCAGCTCTTCTGGACAAAAGAAAACCTGCATCACTGCATGTTTGTCTGAGGGGGAGAGGATGTTTATGATGCACAAGAATCTTGTCACATTTTGACCTGCAAGCAGAAAGGAGAAGGCTTTTCTGGTGACTAACAGCTACGCACTCTCAAAATGATTCCCCGTGTCAAGCACTGCAGTAGAAAACCCTCTACAACCTCAGCGCCTCAGGAGATGGAGGTGACTCTGGCCTCTTGGGATCCAAGCACATAGAAGTGACTGAGGAATTACACTGTGGACCTCCAAATGGTAGAAACAAGGATAATGTGGACATTCTACTTCTCTTTCTTTACAGATATTATTCATATACCTACAGATAATGCTGGGGAAGACAGATAGGAGTCTGTATTCAAAGCAAACAAATTGAATAGAGGTGAGCTGATTAAAACAGCTTTAACAAGTAGTTGGGAGCAAGAATGCAGATGAAGTGTTGGCTTCTCCTGTAAGACTTGAGAGCTTGGACTCTTGAGTGTGCTGGGGTCTCCTAAGCATCTCAGGTCTCCTGGGCATCCTGACTGTGCAGCCAGGGCAGCGATCACTACAGAAGTAGCAGCCCTGGTGAAACGCCTGCAGAGCATGAAGCAGCCACAGCTAACCTGAGCGTGACAGGACATTCAACTGTGATAGAAAGATGCACAAGCAAACAGGTCAAGACTCCTGTGCTTTGAAATGAAAGATTTCTGGAGTGGAGGAAGCAGTGCCCCAAATGCAGCTCACACAGAGCAATATATTTATCTATTTATACTGTAGGAGAAGGGACAAATAAAAAGGGCATCAAGCTGCTCTTACTCCACAGTGTAAGTAATGTCCTCAGGTAGCATCAGTCCAACAGATCTGCTTACTTTGCCTACACTGAGTTCTTACTATGACCAACTATGACAAACTTCTCAGAGATGCAATAATCCAAAATTAGTTTTCAAAAGATCTGTGTGTGAGCAGGGTCCACATTTACCTGTACAATACCATATTCTCCCAATCAGTTCAAAATCACAGCTAGTGATGTTCAGGGACCGCTGTGGATTTCTCTATGGAACACCCTCCTCCTGAACTTGCCTTGCCTGGCACCAAGCCCTTTGTTTGTCTTCTGTTTAGTAGCAATGAGGTTGGGCTCAGTAAGGAAATTATTGTAACAGGAAAACATCCTCTTTGCATAAATACTTCAAAATGAAATGTGGCTTTCACATTAAAGCCAATTATTATTTATATCTTAATATCACTGAAAAACATTTTTATTCTAAAAGCTGTTCCAGAGAAGGATGAGAGGCAGACTGTAAAGTCTTAAGGAATATAATAAAAGCAGCATCATTCATAACTGGGTACATTACTTTTGGCTTACAGCAGGAAATTGGTTTCAGAAGAAAAAATTGCAGAAGGACACTTGTGTTAGAAATCACTTGTATTCAATAGCAGTCACAATAAATACTTAAAATTAGGAGCTGAGCGTGAAGGGAACTTTACAGTTCTGGTGCCATTCTTTATTTGGGCTGGCCTACAGTGTGAAATGAACAGGAGGATCCTGGGCTCAAATCCCCTTGAGCCTGGAGGAATGAGTGGGGAGGTGCACCCAGGACTTGTTCCCAGCC
Organism: Picus viridis; assembly: GCA_033816785.1. Classification (NCBI taxonomy): domain Eukaryota; kingdom Metazoa; phylum Chordata; class Aves; order Piciformes; family Picidae; genus Picus; species Picus viridis. The sequence goes on from CM066571.1 coordinate 10,392,721, forward strand.
TCCTGGTTCTCACCACATAGACACAAAACAAGGGCAGGTTTCAGAGAACATGCTGGGCACCTGGGTACCTCACTGTGACCGTTTTGAGGCTGTGCCTTTAAGAAAGGGACAGTTGCTGGAACACTCTGGCTGAATGTTTTGATATCAAAATGAAAACACTCAGATATTCTAAACTAATTTCATTGGTAGATTGGTAGAATGCAACTTTTAGTTCAGTTTGAGTCTCAGTCTCAGTCTGTTCTCTGTTCCTGTGGGCCTGTCTGTTTCTCTCTCTCTGAAGCAACACCTGCCGGACGGAGTCGACCTTGAATTAACAAAGCTGACCAGGTAAGAAAACTAATTCTTGCACACACTTTGAGCTAACAGAATATTCTCCTTAATTGCCTTTCTCTCTCTAACCCTTTCTGGGAAAAAGGGAGGTAGGTAGGGAGAGGGGGTACAGGGGGAACCCTCCTGGCTGGAGGAGGTCTTCTGCATTACGTTCATTGCTGTATATTTCTGTATATATTGTAAATACTGTGTATTGTGTACATATTCATTGCATTCCATTCCTGCTTGTAAATACAGCTTCTTTCATCTGCTTCTCCGACTGAGTTAGCTGTGGTCTCTTTGTGTGTGGGGGGAGAACTCGCTCTCACCACCATACTCACCTAGACTGCAGAGACTAAATGCCTCACAGATGGTGCATGGGAAAGCACATGTAGGTCTGACTTTCCAGACGACAAACTCTACTAAGGGTTCTTCTTTTGGTCCATGTTTCCTTCTTAGTGTAGCTGGGAGGAAAGAGAATGACTCAGATGAGAGAAGGGGCAGCAGAACTGCTCTCTCCATTGCACAGTCAGCGTGCTCCTGGCACAATCCAGAGCTCAGTAGAGCAACTTCTTTCTCCCTTGACAGCATCTCAAAATCTTTGTTCGATTCCTGCTTTATTCTTCCGTGAGGTCAGAGTTTAGACTTCTATTCTCCCCAGCAGTGATTAACTTCACTTACTTTTCCTACAGCTAAATCCAGCCCCAGCACCTTAAGTGAAAAGTTGGGTCCTTTTTTTTTTTTGTAATGACACAGTGCTGAAAACAAATAGAAAGCAATCAAATGAAAGATAATTGAAATCAGCTTATCTGCTCAGGCACGGCAGCAAGCATTGCTAATGAAGTTCAAAACTTGCACATGGAAGATGAGAACACTTCTTACAACACAGTGTGAAAAGCCAAGCCTGGCTGGGACTGCTTCCAACAGGAATTTGTAATAAGAAAAATGCTGATTTATCATCTGCACAGCCTAGTCCTGATAACAGCTGTTGGAAAGGTTCCTCAGGTCTAAGGTAGAATTTTTATTCAGAACCCAGAAGAGGCTCATGCACATCCAGCAGTTAGGACTCCACTGATGACTGAGAAGGCAGATGCCTGGCTCCCTAATTTGTCACTGTATCAAGAGACTTGAAATAGGAATCACAGAATCATAGAATCAATAAGGTTGGACTTGATGATCTTTGAGGTCTTTTCCAACCTGTCACCCAAGACCTCATGCCTACTAAACCATGGCACCAAGTGCCACATCCAATCCCCTCTTGAACACCCCCAGGGACAGCGACTCCACCACCTCCCTGGGCAGCACATTCCAATGGCTAACAACTCTCTCTGTGGAGAGCTTTCTCCTCACCTCCAGCCTAAACTTCCCCTGGTGCAGCTTGAGACTGTGTCCTCTCGTTCTGGTGCTGGTTGCCTGGGAGAAGAGACCAATCCCCTCCTGGCTACAAGCACCCTTCAGATAGTTGTAGAATGCCACCAGGAAAACCCATTCTCCTAATTTATGGGCTGTTAAAATGTATGTGTGTAGGAACACATCTCTGCAATAACTTAGCTTTAATGAAAATATGACCCAGAATGCCCAGGTGCCCAAAGCCAACAGCATCCTGGCCTTTATCAGGAACAGTCTGGCCAGCAGGACCAGGGAAGGGATTGTCCCCCTGTACTCAGCACTGGTGAGACCATACGTTGAGTACTGGGTTCAGTTTTGGGGCTCTCACTATAGGACGAACACTGAGGTGCTGGAACAAGCAATAGAATGAGAGGAAAGAGCCTCAGGTCGCATCAGGGGTGGCTTAGGTTGAATATTAGCACAAATGTGTTCCTCCAAAGGAATGTCGATGCCTGGAACAGGTTGGCAAGGGAAGTGGTGGAGTCACCACCCCTGCAGGCGTAAGACATGGTGCTGAGGGACATGGTTTAGCGGTGGACATGGCAGTGCTGGGTGAACAGACTCAGTGATCTTAAGGGTCTTTTCCAACACAAACAATTCCATGATTCTATGAAAAGCAAGACCCACTGCTGACACCAACAGATTCCAACATGCAGAGGTTAAGACCCTCTACACTTCTACTAACAATCTATGCTGTTTCCCTCCACCCTTCACATTCTTCTGCCATCCTGCATAAAACAATAGTTGCAGGCAAACCAAAACAAAGGGCATATTCATAAAGATGGGATTACTGCACTAATTTGTAATTCAGGAGAACCTGGCTTAACTTCCTATTCATTCTGATCTTAGTCCATCATCTATAAAGGAGGATTAACAGCACATCCTATCTCTCAGCATTTTTCTGGGGACACAGACACTTGTGAGCCTGATGGGATAAGGCAATCGTGTAGACAAGGAGCTTACAAATATCCAAGCCAGACTGTAACCAGACCACTGCTGCTAGCATGCTCTGCACTACACCCAAACAGGCCCAGCACCAGCCTGACATTAAGAGAAGGAAATCCCCCTGTGAGCCCCAGGTCAGTGCTGGTTACACTGGGGAGGAGCAGGAGCAGTCCAGACCAGACAGCAATAGTCAAGAGAAGAGAGGGGTCATGGGGAGGAGGTGCTATGGGAAGCCAGAGGATGCTGTGGGGGAGGAGGGAAGAAGGCAGCAAACAGGTAAAGACATGATCTGATCCTGATCAGGAGAGAGAGGACACAGCAGAGGCAAATGATGGTGAAAGCAGAGGGGTGAAGGTGTAAGCAGGTGTAAAGGAAACTTTCTTGCTCATGGCGCATGTGCCTCACCTATGAACCCTAGCCATTAACTGATGCTCATATGAACCCCTCAGTAGCTTCCAGAGCTGCTCAGGAAGCCCACCTCGAGGTGGTCCAGGTTTTTATGCAGGTTTTCTCAGAAGTTTTAGTTCACGTGTTCCTTTTGTCTTGTAACACCATCGGCAGCATCAGCTCCCAGCTCCCCAGGCACTTCCCATTTCTCACTCCATGCAAAAACACAAAAGGCCAACTAACCTATCCCACATACACTCTACATCTCCCTGCAGTGTAGCTGCTCAGTGTCAAACACCTTTCCTTCTTAACCAAGGCATCGCTCCCTCCACCAGGATCCAACATACAATTAGCTGTGAAGAGCATAATTGAGGGAAACCGACTGATCAGTTGATTTTCACCCATCACTCAGGTGATACACCAGATGTCCTGGACACTCAGCCCTTACTATTTCATCAGTTACCTGTCTGTTAGCCTTTCTCTAAATGACCACCTAAATATGGAGAGAAGAAAACAGCAACCAGCATTACAACATGCCTTGGATTTCACGGCTCTTTGTGGAAACATAAACGACCACACATTAAGGGCAAGCTGGAGATGAGGGCACCTTCTTTCTCTCCCTAACTCACTCAGACAGTATGAAAGCTTTCAAACATTTCTTCCCTGGACAGGAAAAGCAAAAAGCAGCTGGTAACACAGGCTGTTATTTGGGAGGCTGTTAATAGAAATCAGGCAGAAATGTATAGCACTCCCTGCCTCTACCACACCATTGTTACGACACAGTCTAATAATTGAGCAATAAATCAACTGAGCCAGAAGTCTAAACATCCCTCTGGTTCCCTGCTCCAGCTTTCATCCTTCTGGCTAATAGCATTTAACCCTCACCCAAGGCATCATCTTGTGAGGAAGGCAAGGATTTCCCAAGGAATGCACTCAGGTATGTGCTACGACCAGTAGTGACAGACACAATGTGTGTGTGTGAAACTCCTCCTTGTTTATTTTGACAGATTGAAAAATGTATTTCCTAGAACAATAAATACAGCTCTGGCACCATTGTACAGCACCTGTAAACAGTACAGCATTTTGCAGACACTGTTCTATAGGGCCTCTAAACAGTACAGGATTTTGCAGCAATTTCCAGCGTCTTGCCTCCATTTCCAGTCCACTCACCTCAAGAACAAAATGGTAAGACACAAACTGACAGCCCATTTCAGCCATCACAGCCCTTCAGATTAAATGTCTCAACTGAGCAGCTGCAAAAGCCCCTGGGAAAATCTTTGGTTACTGTCAATAGTTTTATCTGGTTCCTCGTGGATGTTTTATTTTTCTCCAGCTACCGACTACCTCAGCACTTAAAATGCACAGCGAACAGCGCTCACCGATGCTCCTAGAGACCGGGCTTCCCCTTGCCCCAGCCCCCAGAGCTCCACAGAAACACTGTTCAGAGACCTGTTATGATGTTCCTATTATTTCCACTAAGGCCTTAAAATTACACTAATCTCTGGCCACAGAGTGAAAGCAAAACTGTAATTCCTCTCCAAAACTCACAGGGCACTTGGCTGCAGGACCTGCTGAGCCAACACACACCCAGGGGCAAGTGGACCTGCGGCTCTTCATTCATGCTGACTTTACTGGGTTTGCTGCTGGACCAGCACAACTGAGCCAACTGGCTGCAAACTCCCAAAGTGAGGTTTTCCTCAAGATAAAAATCAGATTTTAAATGTCTATGCTTATTAGAATGGACAATTGACTTTTTTTTTGGGGGGAATGAGGGTTGGAGAGAGAAACAAACCTGTGATACACTGGGAAACTGTGGACCATCAGGACAGCAGCGCTGAGCAGCACCAGATCTTGTGTCACACTGAAGGTTAAGATTCTTGTATGAGAGTAAAAACCTCTTAAAGTGGAGGTGGTGCATTTTTGTAACACCCAGGATGAAGGGAAAGCTTTTACTTGGTGTGTGGGTGGGGGTTTTTTCAAGCAAGTCCATCTGAAACTCTTGCTGTGTGTACACAGCACCCAAACCACTCCCTCCACTCTCCAGCTGAAGCTGGGCTGCCACGACCACTAAAGCAGCCTGTGACTGACAGGAGGGCACTCAGCAGCACAAACTTGACCTGCAGCCAAGACTGTCACACAAGCACACTGGTGTCGGATCTGCCTCAGCACACAACACACAGCTTACGCTGGCTTGACCCCACACGCCGGAGGTCACCCTGTCAGTGCTCTGTGAGTGCCTTTGAGCCTGCAGAGTGGGGATCCGAGTTTTGCCACCACCTCCCCTGGTGCAAGGTGTTAGGTGCCCTGCAGCTGGCTCTTGCAGCTGAAAGCTCTAAGTGCTGTAATGTCAAACAGCAGCTGAGAAGAAGGTGGCCAACAGAAGGATGCCATCAATGCTTCTTGCTTTGTATGGCATACCACAGTTGCAGGTTTTTGCTTCTTAATCTTGATCCAATACATGTGTCTGGGTGACAGAAGTTGTCTGTGGCCACTAATGGGAGGAGGCTTTTCTCTTACTTCTTTCCTGATGCCCTGTGATAGAGGTGCTCCCTCTCATGTCAATGCTTGCGTGGCTGCAGCCTGCTCTAATGCCACCTAGATGTATCCTGGACAATGTTATGAGTACAGATATATCCACAGTACAGTTTAAGGTTCAGCTTTGGTAGTCCTGCATGTAGTATGAATACAGGGTAGGTATAGGAACCCACCAGTTCCTTTGTATTTTGCTGGGGAGAGAAAATGGAGAGGAAAAGCACAACACAGACCAGCAGTCCTGGCTCAGGGCACAAGGCCTGGGGACATTCACATCCATTAGGGACCATACCCTAATGCTGTTAAATGTAGAGGCCTTACCTCTGGCTCAGGAAACCATGGATGTCTCTGTGCTGGGAAAAGATTTTGGATGGTCATCAGAGTATTTTCCCTAATTCTGGTAGCTGCTGGATAAATGTGTGACACCCCAGGGCTGTTTGCAAGCTCTTATCATCCACAAAGGGTACAGCTATACATTACTGCTCCTCCAGCAGCAGATCTGGTGTAGGAGCTTCCCAGCAGTCAAACATAAAGCAGCTGACACAGCAGAGAGGATGGTGACCCAGGCGTGAGGAGCACGGAGTGGAGAAAGGATCTCCCTTACATGGCACAGTAACATGGACCCACAGCCTCCAGAGTTGTGCTGCCAGCACTGGGAAGCTATTCTCCCTGATTATCACACAGAAAACATGACATCTGTCTCTCTCCCTTAACTGTTAGCAACCATCACACACCTCGAGCAGATATTTCAGGTTGTGCAGCCTGAACAATCTCCCCACAGATGAGAAAAGCAAATCCTTTCTTTCCCCCTGCCAAGTGCCTTCTTGTTTTCTTTGTTTTAAGGGTAAAAAGGAATTCTCTCTCTTCTGAATGAGATACCTGGTATTCAGCAGTGACTTGCTTTCTGGGAAGCGGAAAGGGCTCAGGGTAAGCTTACAATCCGAAGTACAAAGGATGCCTCTTCAAGAGCTGTGTACAACGGCGCTCAGAGAGCGGAGCCAACGCTGCCACGTTATTACTGCGTGTTTTCCAGGGAGGCTGTGTCTATTGTGGCTGCTGGGATGCCCATCAGCTAAGGTATGAAATCAGGATTATTTTTAGAAAAACACAGGCTGGTGGAGGAGGCAGCAGGCGGCCAGAGAAGCAAAAGCCTCTCTTGGCGATGGACCTTGTCTTCTCAGGGCTTAAAGGACACGGCTGTAACAAGACCTTTTTCTGCACAAAACCAGGAAAAAAGCCTGGCTCATCCTATAGCCTTGTTTTCCATGGAATTCTCCTCTTCTCCTGTGGTCCAGTCTGATACCCTGTCCACTGAGCAGCTAATGCACAGCTCCCTTGGTTTCAGAAGCAAACACTCGAGCAATATCAATTTGTGAAAGCAATTTGCAGTTTTTAGGCACTGGTTGGTGGACATCCTGGGAGGGCTGCCATGGATAGTCCCAAATGAGCATTCTCACAAGGAACAATTTTTCCTTTGTCCTTTGATAGAAAAATCTTCCTGACCTGTTACTAAGGGCTGTGCAGTGGGATCCCACTCACACAAAAAGGAAAAAAAAACAGCATAAACTAATAAATCCATTAGCTAAAATCATGCCTGCCAGCAAAAGCTTAGGGTCCCCTGGGAAATCCTTCTGAAAGTCTGTCTTGCCATCCACCCAGAAGAAGCCAAGCCTGTAAGAAGCAGGCTTCTCCTGTACAGAGGATTAACATTTAACTTGTAAGCAATGCACAAAAACCCCTAGTGCTTGCTTTAGTGTAAAGCTGAATGAATTATCATAGACTGGCTTATGTTGGAAGGGACCTCACAGATCATCTACTCCAACCTCCCAGCCATGGGCAGGGCCTCCTCTCAACTATACTTGGCTACTCAAACCTTCCCCCAACCTGGCCTTGAACACCCCCAGGGTATTCCTGTTCCAGAGTCCCACCACCTTCATACTGAAGAACTTCTTCTTAGTTCCAATCTAAACCTACTCTCCTTCAGCTTAAAATCATTCCCCCTTTTACTGTTCATAGACACCCTTATAAAAAGTCCCTCTTGGGAATTAATTTCAGGCACTGAAAGACTGAATTTTCTGTCAGAAAAAAACCCTGTATTTCCATTGCAGGGACAACTGAGCTTTCAGAGTATCTCAGGAGGCTGACTTGCAGCAAGTTTCTCTCATAAGCTTGGTGTGGGCAAACATTTTAGACATAGCCACACAACTAGCTCCTAAGCCTTCCCAAATCTGAACCTGTATGGTGGCCACATTTAAGAAGATTTGGTCACTGTCTGTCCACCACAGCTTAGAGATCATTCAGCTTTCCATTCTGAGTTATGCACCAGTTAAGACAGCAAAACCTCTTTTTTTTTTTTTTCCACAGGCTCCTTTCAAAGCTAAGCCTAGATGACACACAATAGGCCCAGCAACTTCACCCACCCCTCCTCCCAGTTTGAGATGCTATGTTATTCAGGTGCCCTGGAGACTAACAGACTCAGTCTTCCTCATTACAAAGGGCCTACAGGTTTAGAAACAGGTCCCATGGCAAATGATTTTCACACTGAAAACCCCTTTTTCTCTCTTTTCCTGGTTTGGCCCAACAATTCAAGTGCTAACACCGCAGGGAAAAACAGGAATCCCAAAGAAGCTGCAGCCCTAACAGAACCTGCAGGTTAAAATCCAGCACTGAATTGCAAAAGGAAACAAGCTGGAAAGCTATGCAAAGTCAAAGAGTATTTGCTTGCTGTTTCTCTCAAATAGGTTTTTCTGCAGTAGCTGAAGTTTTGCAGGCCATAAGACAGAGCAATACATTGATTGATGTTAGCTTAAAGCTCCTCTGAGCATCAGGAGGAGCTGAAGTCAAGAGCATTTTCTCTGTCAAGAGACTTTCCAAGTAGGTAAGTTGGAAACCAGGCAAACAATACAATTTGTATCCTCGACCATGTAAAATCAAGAGTAACTTTTACTTCCACATGCAGAAGTGGAGCTTCAGCTATATAAAATACTCACCTGACTTCCACAAATCTAAAAGATTGCACTTGAAGAAAGATCCAGAGGAAATATCTTGCTGTAAATTAAAGTGTTCTCCTCTCTGGCAACACCTGAAAATAGATCTCTGAGGGGGAGTGAAAACTGGGGTGTCTCATGAAGATGTTGCCTCCAGACTTTTGTTAGCTGCATCTTTCATTCTGGTCTTAACCTACAGAGTCCCAGGTTTAATCTAACTGCATTTTCCAATCCTGTATCTAAAATTAAAACTGCTGTTACCTAACCATATGTATGGGTTTAGGGCACTGCATGATAGCTTTTTATGCAAGCCTGTCATCCATCCACTACACAGTCTCTGATACCACAAAAACTTGCTGTGAAATGGCATTTGAGACACCAGTAATTGCTACACTCATTTGGTTCAGTGAGGACAGCAGGAAGAAAAGAAGTCAGTACCAGCCTTTCACTACCACTGGTCCCCATGATCAAAGCAGTAGCAAGTGTGGGGTGAGTCCTTTGCCTGGTTCGTTCTGCTTCCTCTGAGCCCTGGCAAATATACCGGACACACAGAGTTTGGTACCCATATGGGGCAGTGGGGGTACAATTGGGGAATGCCTGAAGATGTCACAGAGCACAGAGCAGCCTAAACCTAGAGCCAAGAAGAAGATTGGTGTATCCAGGTACTGACAGCCCTCCTAAGCCAAGCCAAGCCTCTATCATTTCTCCACATCCAATGTCCAGATGGAAACTCTCATTCAGTATTTTAGATGCTGTTTTTTCTTACCTGCATGAAAAAAAAGCACACAACTGTATAAAGCAAGCATTAAATGAAGAGGTTTGCTTGCTTTTTGGCCGGTTCTTCACTTTCTTTGCAGAGCTCTGCTTGCTTCTTGCTTTGTTCATGACATTGGGAAATCGTTTGGAACAGCACAAAGGAGTCCAAAAGCTGGCTCTTTAACTTCTGGCTTCATGAGTGTTGCTTTTGATTCCCACTGTTCCTGCATCTGGAGAGCTCACTTTATCTGAAGAGCTGTGTCCTCCCTGCCTGCTCCTTCGCTTTGCCCTCTGGCAGGCCAGACACCCTAAAATAATCCGAGGGACGGAAACACAATTGCTTTTACAAGCACAATAGTTCATTATGTATTTGTTTTGAAAACAGTTTCCAGAGCCTCGAGTATGTCAGCAAAAGCCAAGAAAGAGTGTTGATGTTGTTACAAGGTCAGCTCTTCAGAGACAGTAGGCAGCAATGTTGGCACGCTGTCAAATTATCACCATGGCAAAGATGGCAGCTCACAGGCAGTGATTCAGCTGCTTTGACAATACCAAGGCTCCAGCTAAATGTGAAGATAAGTTACTCATACTCCCTCTCTCTCACACACACACTCCCACACACTCTACCTTGGGAGTTTCTTAATGCCTTTTTTTCTTTTCTTTTTGTTTAATAAAAATGAAGTTGCAGGGCTCCAGAAGAAAGAGAAGCAATGTGCTGAAGGCTGACAGATCCCGGCCAGAGCTCCTTCTCCTCATACATGTTGCGTGCATATCTGCACATACCCCTGCAGACACACACCTCCTGCAGTGGGTTATTACAAACAAGGTTTTCCTTAAGTAGATGAAACAGTGAAACCTGATTCTCAAAAGGCTTCCTTTGTGTATCATTTCCAGCTTCCTCCCTCATTAGTGTAATGACTCTTGAAGGCACCTTTGGCCGGGGAAGGCGCCCTTTGCCGTCCCAGGCAAGAGCCAGCAGCCATGGGGGCTTGTCATATATGGACAGCTCAGCTCCCGGAGCCAACAACTCAGCCCCACTCTCCTTTTGCTCTCATTTTCCACAGGTTTTGGCTTCTCCTCTCTGCTCAGTTGCCAATGTTTTAACGGCAGTAATAGAATATAATCATTCTAGAAATCTCTTTTACAGGTACCTTGTCCTCATGTTCCTTTAGAAGGAATGTTTGCAGCTGTAATGCTAACACCACCATTTACTGTACCTCAGATACACCCCTGTGCTCCATACTACATCAGGAAACTTGTATTGCTGGAGACAGATGCTTAGAGGTTCTGCATAAATTTCAAATCCTCTTGCAGCTACAATGACTGGCAAGCTCCTGACAGCTGCTCTGTGAAAATGTACAAATTTCACTTGAATTTTTTACTGGGATGTCTCATTATGAAGTCACTGCTTTTGCTTAATGTTCAGGGGCTGGGAGAACAATTTAAAATACATAGGAACAAAAAACTCGGCTTGAGACAAACTACCTCCAGTAAACACTGCAGGGTTGTTAGGAGACCATGTCAGCACTATTTGCTCTGAAAAGGCTTTATCCGGGCTGAAGCAAGCTATCAGCTTTGCTTTTCTATACAAGGTGCTTTGTTCTTAGTTCTTGTATCAAAGGGAGAAAAAAAAGCTCTTCTATCTGTGTGTGCCTGCAGCCATGTCCCCACTCCATGTTAGGGCAAGAACAGGGTGTGCATCAGCTGCCTCCTCTCTCTGCCTTGGCCAGTACCCAGCAGCTTGCAGCTTTCCAGAAGAAAGGAAACCCAGTGTGGGGAGCTCCCATGCACCCTTGCCAGGCACCAGCTGGGACCAGGTGGAGAGGACTCAAGCTTCAATTTACCATCCAAGATGTGCTCCCAGAGGGAAAATAATTCAGTATTTCTGTGTGAGCATGTCTTCAGGGTACAGGGGTGGCTGCTCACCTGTATGGTGGTGCACGTAGAAGGGCCATGCCCAGGACAGCCCTGCAAGTAGCAGGGTGACGGGCAAGCCCAGGCCAGCCAAGCACATAGGGTGCAATGGAGGCTCTGCTGCCTCTTTGCCCAGGAATTTGCCCAGTGAAGGATTTCTCTGAAGAAGAATCATGACCCAACTGATCAGCTCCTGGCAGGGTGCAGCTCCCTTCTGCTCTCACCCTGCTAATGCCCTTAGACTCGGTAGTGGGTACACAGCATGAAGCAGGAGGATGCAGACAGCTGCCTCCTTAAGAAACACCAGCATTGATAGGGCTCTCCTAGCAGTTGCTATTTCCAGGAAGTGTCCTCATTTTCCTAAGAAGAGTTGTTAAGAGGGGAACAACACAAAATACTCAGAGTCCTTTGAAACATAAGGCTTGCTTTCTGGAAGTACTGGAGCCTTCGAATGCTTCAGAACTCTTGAGAACAAATCACTGTCTAATGGTGATCAGCATCTCCGTGTGCTTATCCAACTGACAGGACATAGAAAGCTGAAAGTTAGCATAAAGTCCTCCTGCACCAGCACTTTGCATGGCTCACTGCAAGCCTCCACCCTGCACAATCACAGAACCAACCAGGTTGGAAGAGACCTCCAAGATCATCAAGTCCAACCGATCACCTAACCCTAAGTAACCAACTAGACCGTGGCACCAGAGGTCACACAGCCATGCACTTGCTGCCTTACGGCTTCTTGGCCCTTTGGTGGGTTTGGTGCTCGTGAACACAACAGGCTGGAGAACAGAGAAGCAGATCTCAGCCAAGTACTGTGCTGGTCTGCCTATCTTCTCCCCTTCCTCCTCAAGATGCTTTTCCAGCCAGACCTGGACCTCTTTGGATCAGTGAGTGCAGGCTGCAGGAAGGTCTCAGTGTGCTCAGGCAGAAGGAGCACAGGAGGAGAGGCAGAAAGCCAAGTCCGCTTCCACACTTGGCTGTTTCTCCAAAGGAGAGATTTTCATTTTTTCCCCCTTTCAAAAAGACACTTGTCAAGGGAATATTAGTGGAAAATGAAAGACAGAAGCAGTGCTCCTGTGCCTGTGATCAGCTATGATTACAGAGAGGAAAGATAAATGTACTTTCAGAAAGTACAAGGGCCACTGTCAGAGCTACAGGAGGGGGAAGCACTCACCCGTTAGGGGATTACATAAAAGGCAGGAGAGAAAAGAGGTAAGCCAGGCAGTGTTTGCAAAATGAGAACGTAAATATGGATGCAGGAGTCTAATTTTAATCATACACGTATGAAATGCTTGGCCCTGCTCCCAATCTCTTCTGAGCAGAGGCAGTTGTTTAGGATTCCCTTTCCTGGCAGGTGTGTGGGCTGTTCCCTCTCCTTTGCACGGGGGTCCAAATAAACACTGCCGGTCCCTCTCCAGGGGAAGAGGGAGGCACAAAGGAGAAGCTTGCCGTGCGGCAGAGCAGCGCTGCTTCCCCTCCGGCGGTGCAAACAGACATCAATCAACACTCCGGGCTCGCTGGTGGGTGGATTCCCCTCCCACCGCCATCGCTGCTCCTCAAGCAGGTGGCCAGGTCTGGAGGAAGCTTTATTTCCCATCACCCACATGCACGCTACTTGGCACAGGGATGCCGGGAATTCTCATTTATGAGGGTGGGAAGCAATTACTAAGTTCTTAAGCCAGGAAGAGTCTCTGAGAGGCATGACTTCTTCCTTGCTAGTGTTGCCATATGCTGCCTTTTACTTCAGCAAACTGTAAATGCACACACAAAAAAGGGACATTCATTGTTTTTTCTGACCTGATACCTACTTAGAATCATAGGATCAACAAGGTTGGAAAAGACCTCAAAGATCAAGTCCAACCTGTCACCCAACACCTCATGACTACTAAACCATGGCACCAAGTGCCACATCCAATCCCCTCTTGAACACCTCCAGGGATGGTGACTCCACCACCTCCCTGGGCAGCACATTCCAATGGTTAACAACTCTCTCTGGGAAGAACATTCTCCTCACATCCACCCTAAACTTCCCCTGGCACAGCTTGAGACTGTGTCCTCTTGTTCTGGTGCTGCTTGCCTGGGAGAAGAGACCAACCCTCTCCTGGCTACAACCTCCCTTCAGGTAGTTGTAGAGAGCAAGAAAGTCTCTCCTGAGCCTCCTCTTCTCCAGGCTAAGCAACCCCAGCTCCCTCAGCCTCTCCTCACAGGGTTTGTGCATGAGACCTCTCCCCAGCCTCGTTGCCCTTCTCTGGACACGTCCAAGGGTCTCAATGTCCTTCTTAAATTGAGGGGCCCAGAACTGGACACAGTACTTATCCCAGCTGCGCTGTTCAAGATATGCTGTTTACAAGCAACAACATCAGGCCTCTCTTATTATTCCTACAGCTTTTTTATTTTTAAACAGCCCATGCTTCAATGAGGGGGAAAGTACTACAAACAGCTAGAAATTACATTGCCCAGATGCAGAGCTTCTCCTTCTGATATCATTAGGCATCGGGCTGAAGACTGGTAGAAATTCGTTTGCTACAAATTGGTAATCACTGACTTCCTGGTTTATTTTTAATCCATGCTTTGCAGATTGCCTTACCCATTTGGGAAGATGAGAGCCCTCACTTCACTGCTGCTGACACTGTTCTGCTACCTCACAGGGAAGAAAAGCAAGGCAAAAAGAAAATAAGAAAAGAGAGAAATCTCACAAGGAGGTTAAGATGCCTCAGAGATGTTTGTTGACCCAAGAGTGCTGGATGAGAGGTGTGAGTATTGTCCAGCAACATATCATAGTATCAGTCAGGGTTGGAAGGGACCACAAGGATCATCGAGTTCCAACCCCCCTGCCATGGGCAGGGACACCCTGCACTAGATCAGGCTGGCCAAAGCCTCATCCAGCCTGGGCTTAAACATCTTGCAACCCCATCTATTTCCCAACTGCTGGAAAATGAAGCATCATAAATATTTCACTAGCTTTCAGGAGCCTAAAGCACGAGCCATGGTACTGAAGATCAGAGATCAGGGAGGAGGGGACAGGAAAAGGCAAGAGAGGCTTTTTTCAGCACTGAGTAGTAGCTCATCCCATCTCTGCTTTGAGATTTAAGGTCCAGTCACAGCATAACTATTAAAATTTTGGCTTAAACCATTCCTTGAGAAAAACTTAAGCAAACAAACAAACTGTGTATAATTTCAAGAGTCAAAAATCAAAGTAAATGGCAACAAAAGCAGCTCCACGATAAAGAAACAAACTGAAAATGCTTATGACTTCCTGAGCACAAAAAGCACCCAGCTCTATACTGTGAATCACAAATCACTGCCAGCAGCTGAAAGTACTTTAACACTCTACTGAGTCTGGAGATTTTAATCAGTTCTACTTAAAATTTTATAGGGGAAAACCAATTTCTGTAATTCCCCTTTGTAAAAATAAATTTTCACAGGCAGGCAAGTCTTGGGTTAAGCAGTTCCAAGGCTGCAGATCCTGCCTGAGTGGGAACATTTCCAGAGATGAGATATAAAGGAACACTAAATAACTCTTCCCTTGCAAGCTAAAAATAAAACACGTGAATTCCTGCTTCCTTTCAAGATGTAAAGCAAGCCTTCAAACAGTTACTTGGGACAGCCTTTCACTGATCTGTGCTACAACCCTGCCTTCCCTACACTTAAACTTTCTGTCAGTCCTTGGCAAGTGTTACAGAAGGTTCAAAAAAAAACACCAAAAGACTGCCCTGGGTATTGGTCCCCTACGGAAAATACGATCTCCCTCAACTCCACAAACAACTCTTGTGACACTGGATAGATTACAGGACACAGAGAGGACACCCAGCTCCTGATCTCAGGTAACACTTGGCTGATGTCTCAGCATCTTACACAGGCAAGGCCTCCCTCACTCCACGCCATGCCCACTCTGTTCTCCGTGCACAGCCAGGACAGGAGCTGCTACGTGACACAACGCAGCCCTCATCCAAAAGGGCAGGAGGGAGGTCCTTGTGATACATTCTGCCGTGGGGCAGAGCTAGACACCGCCCTGTGCAACCAGCCCTGGAGATTCAGTGCTGCAGATGTGCCTTTCCCCATCAGTAAACGCTTATTTGTAAGCAAAATGGTGGTTTAAAGCTGTTTCCAGCACAGCAATCTAGCTAAGGGTGGATTCTTTGTGCTGAAATACTGCAGTGGAGTTTCCTTATCACTTGCATCGATTGAAGGAGCATCTGCCTGTTTGCAGGGTCTGGGATAGTGAGGAGAGCTGGAAACAGATATGGGTTTGCCTTGGCTCACAGCTGCCAAGTGAACAGGATCTGACCTGAAAGGAGGTGAACAAACCAGGGTATCACCAAAGCGTTTGGAAACCTCAGCCAGTAGACCTCCTCTGTCCATGGTGGCAGCGAATGAGAGGGTCAAGGCAAAAATCTACCCCACAAAGATGGGTTCAGCTCCCAGGAACCTGAGGGTGCCAGTTTCCATGGTGCTGGGGGATCCAACTCATGGGGCAGCAGATGTATGAGGAGGCAAAGGTGCTGTGTGTATGCTCTGAGATCACAAACTATTTCCTGAGTCATAGGACGGCACTAAGAAGCTTTTCAGGGCTGAACGTCGGTCAGAGACAGTTTTTCTTCATCATTTGTTTTGTCTCTTTTCTCTCAAGAGAAAAGGCTGAATTACAAAACCCCTTATCAGTGTTTCTTAAAGATGTCAGATCACTTTAAGACAACTGGTTAATTTAGCTGCTCACTCTGAATGTGCAACTAAACCTGGTCCCTTTAACCCCTAAGAACACTTGGGAGTATACAAGGCTGTGCTAGAGCCCCCAACCTTAAAGTATGAAAAAAAAAACTCCAACAAAACAACTTTTAAGTTGATGCTAAAAATGAACACATAAAATATTTTCATTTCCCTTTAGCTAGGACTTGAAATGACCAAAAAAAGAAAAAAAAAGAAGGAGGACCTTGATCCTAATCTTTACCCCTGAGTTGTAACAATGCTCAATGATGTCTAGTCTGGGGCTAAAGGTACACCAGGAAAGGAATGAAGTGATGAGAGAAATAGTCTAAGATCTATCCAAGACCCATTAAGCTTCACTAAAAACATCCTAAACACAGTGCATTTCATCCTCAGGAGTTCATTTACTACTTTCTTAAAGAAGAAGATGAAGGTTCCTAACAAAACCCCTGCACTCCCACATCTCCAAAACAATTAACTTGGCTAACTCTGCTGGGGATAGCAGCAGAAATAACACAATCTCTATCTCAGTTGTAACAATGTACATTCGTTTCTCCAATCTGAGCTCTTACTCCCTGGGGAGTGGGAGGTTTGGTCTTCCTCCCCCCCCCCAATTTGGTCTTATAAATAGGCAGATCAGGCAATGATCCCAGCGCTGTTACAAATGCAATGCTGAGGACACCAACAGGGCTTGGGGATCAGTAATTCCTTGACATGGGACAACAGTGGAAAGCTACTAAAGTGGTTAAAGAAATCATAAGTGGCAGTCCATGGTCACCCACAAGACATCAAGGAAGAGTTTCTTACTATCTAGGAAGGTTTGGCAGTTCCTTAGAGGTAATTCAGCCCTCCAGAAACAAGCAAGTTGTGTCATTCTCTGGTGACTCTCGGGTTCAATACACTGGAGTAGGACAGGAGAGACCTGGCAAGTTGGTTACTAGCTCTGGTCACCAGAGACAAAACTTGGCAAGGGAATCTCTCCTATCAATGGGCACCAGATGAAATGGAGAAACCAGACTATTCCCTTTAGACCCTCCATTAAAGCAAACAAACAAACAAGGGCCAGAAATAACATTCCAGAGGGAATGCCTTATTTTATTTTTTTCCTTCTTTTTATAGAAAACAGAAAACACTGCTTCATTTCTTAAGGACCATGGAACCTTTTCTACAGAGAGAACTACTTGTTAAAACCACTGAAGTGGGCTGTTGAGCCATGTCCAGATCTCCCTCTATCAGCTAACCCATATGGCCACACACCATGGTCAGAGAATGCAAATCCAAGGCATCCTAAGGAGACAATGCCAGCATGAATGGCTGGAGTGGCACCAAAGAGAGATTTGGGAACTTTCTTGGCAATGCAAAAATGAAGTAGTCTTGACTGGAGTAGTTAACATCCCTGTTTAGGTGGCTGCTCTTACAGGAACAGGAGCATCCTCATGGAGCCAGCAACTGAACTGTGTAAAACCATGGCACCAAGCACCCCATCCAGTCTCTTCCTATACACCTCCAGGGATGGTGACTCCATCACCTCCCTGGGCAGCACATTCCAATGGGCAATCACTCATTAGGCATTACAGAAAAACTGACGTGAGGAACACAAATGCCCCTTTTAAACAGTCTTAGCTGTCTCAGGCACACAAAGTGATCAGGGTTGGAAGGGACCTCTGAAGGTACCTGCTCCAGCCCCCTGCCCATGAAGGGTCACCCAAAGCCTCATGCCCAGAACTACAGATGTCCTAGCAGGAACTGCTCAGGTCTACCAAGCATGACAGCATGACATTTACAAAGTTACTCTCAGGGCAAACTCTAAGAGTAGGTGATTTGCAAATGTTAGGACAAATAGCAACATTAAAAAGCAGTTAAATTGATCTTCAGAGTTGGGGTAAAGCAGCTGCTTCCCAGCACCACAGTTCTGCTATATGGCTCTGCACAGATGTAACAAAAAGCTGAAACATCTCAGTTTAGGGGCAAAAAAATCTTGTTGTTGCAGTCAGCTAACAGCTGAGCCACAGAGAACCCGGGGAACGGGGCAGTCTATTTAGAGCATTAGCCACATTTTGTTTACTGCTTAGGATGAATTCATCATGCAAACAGTCCAAAGTGAGATCCTGGCAGGCTCTGAAAGCACTCAGAGAGACTCAGGCCAGAGGCATTCTACATCCTTATTAGGCTGTGGATCAAGTCCTGAGCTGGATTCAGCAGTTCTGCTGTGCTTGGGACTTCGATTTGCGTGCAGAATCACCGCTATCTTAAAATGCATTTGTTCACACTATGGTTGAGCTTGCTACAGAAGCATGAAACTACAAACACTGAGCTGGAACCAGTGCTCTTGTGTTAGAAGACTGGAGGAGGATGAGCAGAAGGACACTTGTCCCTCAAGAAAATGAAAATATTTGCAAATTGAAGAGGAAACCAGCCCAAAGCATGAATCCAAAATAGATGTCAAATCAAGTTTTTGATTTATACCAAGGAAGGATTTACACCAGGGAGGTGGTGGAAGCCCCATCCCTGGAAGTTTTTAAGGCCAGGCTGGATGGGGCTCTGGGCAACCTGATGTAGTGTGAGGTGTCCCTCACTCATGGCAGGGAGGTTGGAACTGGAGGTCCCTTCCAAACCTGACAGCTCCCTGTGAAACCACAGGCCCAGCCTGCCTACTCAGCACAGAATTTATTGCTAAGAAAAGAAATAAATCTACCTCTCTAAAAAAGTCACTGTGTTTATTGTTGTTGAACAGCAGAGTGCTCAGCAGTTTCAGCTGGCCTTTGCACAAGTTGCTTTTAATCCTCATGCCTTTGGATATCATGGATGACACCAGGAAATCAGGCAGAAACAGACAGATGAGCAGCTCTAGTGGTTTTAGGCTTTCCCACCATGCCCATTACTTTGGTATTTGAATACAGCTACTTTAACTAGTTGGGCAACCAGCAAACTGATCCTCACATGAGTTAGAAGTGGATACAAACTTTATACACTTCATTTTAAGAGTTTATGTGAGGGGTTATAGTGAGGGGTTTGGAGCACAAGCTCTATGAGGAGAAGCTGAGGGAGCTGGGGTTGCTTTGCCTGGAGAGGAGGAGGCTCAGAGGAGACCTTATTGCTGTCTACAACTACCTGAAGGAGGTTGTAGCCAGGTGGGGGTTGGTCTCTTCTCCCAGGCAAGCAGCACCAGAACAAGAGGACACAGTCTCAAGCTGCACCAGGGGAGGTTTAGGCTGGATGTTGGGAAGAAGTTCTCCTTCCTCCAATGGGCTCCTGGGCACAGACTGGAAATTTGCAGGGGCCAGAGACATTTCCAGCAGGCTATTTGCTTGCACCCACCCCGCTCTGGAGACTCAGTTCAGAGGTATGGGCATGTGCTGTGCCTTGCTAGTCTGTCTTGGTGCCAGAGGCATCACTGCAGCGTGTACACTGGAACTGACATAGCCCCAGTGTCTCAGTCAGTGAGCTATTCAGTATGCTGCCTTCAGATAGATCCTTAAATCTGGGTGCCAGAGCTCTTTCCACAAGGAAGTAAAACTGACACATTGCTTGGAAACACTCATGTTTCAAAATCAGCCTTTTCCCTTTGAAATAATAATAACAATAATAGTAATGCTAACAACAATAAATTCCAGACCAGCTGACTTACCTAAATCAACTGCCACTTTCCCTGCAGTACTGAATACATCCCCTCCACAGGCACAAAAGAGAATCCTGACAGAGATTGTTCAGACCTAAAACTACACTGATAAAGATCATAACCTTTATACCCACTGTTTCTCTGCTATTTTAAAACCAAAATGCACACAGAGGTGCTCTCAGCAGCCTGAATTTGACCTATCTGAGAAAATCCTAGCTGCCTTCTAGAATAGAATAGAATAGAATAGGAGAGAATAGAATAGAATAGAATAGAATAGAATAGAATAGAAGAGAATAGAATAGAATAGAATAGGAGAGAATAGAATAGAATAGGAGAGAATAGAATAGAATAGACCAGACCAGGTTGGAAGAGACCTTCGAGATCATCGTGTCCAACCTACCATCCAACACTATCTAATCAACTAAACCATGGCACCAAGTACCCCATCCAGTCTCTTCCTAAACACCTCCAGTGATGGTGACTCCACCACCTCCCTGGGCAGCACATTCCAATGGGCAATCACTCTTTCTATGAAGAGCTTCTTCCCAACCTCCAGCCTAAACCTCCCCTGGTGCAGTTTGAGACTGTGTCCTCTTGTTCTGGTGCTGCTTGCCTGGGAGAAGAGACCAACCCCCACCTGGCTACAACCTTCCTTCAGGGAGTTGGAGACAGCAGTAAGGTCTCCCTGAGCCTCCTCTTCTCCAGGCTAAGCAACCCCAGCTCCCTCAGCCTCTCCTCATAGGGCTGTGCTCCAAACCCCTCACCAACTTCGTTGCCCTTCCCTGGACACGTTGCAGCAAGTCAACATCTTTCCTAAACTGAGGGGCCCAGAACTGGACACAGGACTCAAGGTGTGACCTAACCAGTGCTGAGTACAGGGGGAGAATGACTTCCCTGCTCCTGCTGGCCACACTGTTCCTGATACAGGCCAGGATGCCACTGGCCTTCTTGGCCACCTGGGCACGCTACTGGCTCATGTTCAGCCTACTATCAACCAGTACCCCCAGGTTCCTTTCTGCCTGGCTGTTCTCCAGCCACTCTGACCCCAGCCTGTAGCACTGCATGGGGTTGTTGTGGCCAGTGTGTAGAACCTGGCACTTAGATGTGTTAAATCTCATGCTGTTGGACTCTGCCCATCTGTCCAGCCTGGCAAGGTCCCTCTGCAGAGCTCTCCAATCCTCTAACAGATCAACTGCCCCCAGCTTGGTGTCCTCTGCAAATTTACTGATGATGGACTCAATCCCCTCATCCAGATCATCAATAAAGATATTAAAGAGCATGGGGCCCAGCACTGATCCCTGGGGGACACCACTAGTGACTGGCTGCCAGCAGGATGTGGCACCAGTCACCACCACTAGCAATGGCCAGACACTCAGAGCAAGAAATAAAGACAGAAACCATCCCTGCATCAGTAACTGCCATGCTCTAGGATATGTACAAACAAAAGTCTTTGGCAAACCTAGACAGTGTGCAGACAGAACTCCTAGAAAACTCCTGTACCTCAGAAAAGGTACTTCAGTTCTCACAGTTTCTCTCAGAACCAGTGTTCTACATTCAAGTATCCTTAACTCCAAATAGAGGTTATTAAATGAACAGAGGTGGTACTAAGATAGGAAAAATTCTAGGAGAGTCTGAAAACAAAGATGTTCTCAAAAACATTAGCTTTTGTTCCTGAGTGGGGGACTGACAGTAACACATCCTTCCAGCTAGAAAGAAAACCCTCAAACACCACACTGTTTTTCACAGTAGTGCTTTTGGTATGTGTTGTGCTGCCTCTTCCCAGTGACATTAGCAATGGTGCTTTCTGTGAATGAGCCGTTTCTTCATGCACTGCCCACAATGTTCTTTTTCTTTTCTGCTGTGTAAGGTGCGAATTCCTGGGACAAGCAAGTGTCACATATCCTGTGAACTACATATTTTATCTGAGAGAGGGAGTTTTACTTCCTTTAGCACACAGCCAGAGGCAAAGTTTCATCACCAAAGCTATGTTTAATGTCAGTAGAGTGAGACCGCTTGAGCTGACATCCTAAATCCACTTCCCAGCTGATCATCCAAACAGTTTTGTCATTTAAAGGCCACTTGATTCATATCACAGTATCACCAAGGCTGGAAGAGACCTCAAAGATCATCGAGTCCAACCTGTCACCACAGACCCCATGACTAGACCATGGCACCAAGTGCCACGTCCAATCCCCTCTTGAACACCTCCAGGGACAGTGACTCCACCACCTCCCTGGGCAGCACATTCCAATGGCGAATGACTCACTCGGTGAAGAACTTTTTCCTCCTATGATTGGAAATTAACTGTCACAGACTTTTCCTTGAAATTGTACAACCAAGATTTTACATATGTTTCGAATTTAGGACTTTAACATTTTCCTTTTAAGCCCTTTGTTTCTAACCCCATCCACAGAAACTGGAATTCTGTTTGCAGAGAGAATGCTGCAGCGAGGCTCTGGTCACAGCACCTGGTATGTGGCAGGACAGCAACGGCAAAACTGTGCTTGTGCTCTGCCCTCCCATTCCCCTCTCCAGCCTCCAGCAAACACGGTGCCTTCCTTGCCCATCTGTTACTTCTCATCATGAGCACAAAGGGACTCTTACCTCTGCTGCCCTTTTTGTACAGAAGTCTCCTGTATGCTGTATTATAGTTCAGACATCAAAGCGATCATTGCTAGTCAAGGCTTATGCCAACAGCTACGTCAGTTTGGGGGTAAGCACTGACAACCTCAGCACCATACAAGCAGAGAAGATGGCTTTGGCACCCAGCCTGGCCTGCACAGCAGTTATTTCTGTACACACTAAACCACTTGCAAAAGCAATATATGCTCACAGTTGCTTTATCTGCTCATCAGCTCGTACAGTTCAGCATCTTTCCTTTCTTTGGCATCAAGTTCACATTTCCCCTGCATTATCTACAACCTGGGAAATATGTTTGTCCACAGAACACACCAGTTACTCTCCTATCTTCATTTGAGTGTTTTTGTCTGAGCAGCTGGCAATCCATTTGTTCAGGTAGGGAAGCCCAGAGTGCATTTAAATAATGGCTGAGTTCAGTATTGCTTTCTGCACCCCTTAATATTCCACTGCACCAAGGTTTAACACACAGATGACAGCATGTGAGCTGGACTGCTGCCCTGAAGAAGACAGGCAGGCAGCCCTGGTCTGGAGTAAATTGTTGGGACATTGGATTTCTTCTTTTTATTTGTTTCCAAACATGTACTTCCCCACAGTGGGAAAAATTTGCCTTAGATAAATAAAAGGCCATGCCTGTAATAAACCACTTAACTCTGGATTATATTTTTTCAGTTGTCCAGCTGATTAATTGTTTTATACTTTTGGAAACTGCAGAGATGGAGTCGCAGAGGCATGGTCATAGCCTCTCCACATCCTTTCTGCCTGGGCCAGACTAATCCACACTGAGCAGTAAAAAAACCTGAGGTCCACTAAGGTGAAAGGCAGGAGAAGGGAGCACAGAAAATCTTGTGAAAGAGATTAGAAAAAAATCCCAAAGCTGTTTGCTGCTGATGGCTGGGGAGGCCTTTTTGTTTTGTGTGTCTCCAAGATGCCAGGAATTTGTGTTTTCAACAGGTACAAGTTGCAAACTTTGCCTATTATTTGTTCTCAAACCATTAGCACTAGAGAAGAAACTGGAGCAGTAGCAGCGAGTCTGAAGGCAGGAAAGGGCTATATGAATAAGATCTTTGGAGGGGAAAGTGATTTCATAGAATCATAGAACAGAATCAGAGAATCAATAAGGTTGGAAAAGACCTCAAAGATCATCAAGTCCAACCTGTCACCACAGAACTCATGACTACTAGACCATGGCACCAAGTGCCACATCCAATCCCCTCTTGAACACTTCCAGGGATGGTGACTCCACCACCTCCCTGGGCAGCACATTCCAATGGCTAACAACTCTCTCTGGGAAGAACTTTCTCCTCACCTCCAGCCTAAACCTCCCCTGGCACAGTTTGAGACTGTGTCCTCTTGTTCTGGTGCTGCTTGCCTGGGAGAAGAGACCAACCCCCTCCTGGCTACAACCTCCCTTCAGGTAGTTGTAGACATCAAGAAAGTCTCCCCTGAGCCTCCTCTTCTCCAGGCTAAGCAATCCCAGCTCCCTCAGCCTCTCCTCGTAGGGCTTTACGCTAGTCTGCTCACCAGCCTTGTTGTCCTGCATGAGCAGGCATGGAAGGAGGCTTTCCAGCACCTGTAGAGGGGCTGAATCCATCTAAGATCTTCACCAACAGATGGATCTCAGCACACGTAAACTACTCTGGATTTATTTTCCCCTGAAGACTACTGTATAGGTCATGTGTGGGCAGACTGCACAGGGACAAATACCAGACGAACTCCTCACGCAAAGGTCATGTGCACTGCTGGAGCTCACATCCTTGCTCCAAAATGTGAGATAGCTTGGAGCATACCATAGAAAATAGCTGAGGTTTTCTTTTAAGGTGAAGAAAGCAACTTATTTTTATGCTTGCCTTGTTCTCAGTCTTAGTGAATCACTTGAGCTGAAATGTTCCAAAAACACTCAGGCTGAGGCAAACAGCTGGCCTGAAAAAACTGCAGCTCAAAAATTAACAATTTCACTAATGCCCCCAAACCTAGGCTACTATAATGGGAATGCTGGGCAACTCTCCTAACTGGCACTGCTACCAATCTATTACACAGTCAGGACTTGATGTGTTTGTTTATAGCAGATCACATTAGCAACTACTGCAGAGAGCTGAAAATAAGCAGGACAATAAAGAGAGGAGGGAAGCAGAAAGGAGGCAGAGCTGCCAGCTGAACTCAGATGAGCTCAGAAAAATTGTTCTGTGTCCACTCTGGGCAGTGAGAGACACCAAAGGACAGGGGGTTTTGTGCCTTACAAAGCTGTACCAGACACATACACATCACAGGAGGCTTTCAGAAGATGAATAATCTCTGCCTCTCCCAAGGTCATGTGCCCAAACCCACAGCCAGTCAGGCTGCCGCTTAAATGCAAGTGGAGCCGCACAGGCTGTCCAGATAAAATTATCGGAGTCATACTTCAGCAGATGAAAAAGAAACCAGAGATGGGTGCTCGGATTAGACTCAAGAAAGAGGATACCCGGACAAGCAACAGGCCATTCTATTTGTGTGCCAAAAGGAAAAGAGGAGCAGGTTTCACACAGACCAACCTTTAGAGACAGAGGAGCAAAACAATTCCTTCTTCCGAGGCAGCAAACGAGCATTTCCAGAGCTATCTGGAGACAGACCTGCTTGACGGACTGTGAGGAGCTCTCGGCACTGAAGTTTCCTTTCCTAATTCACTGGACAAGTTTCAGGTCTGTCTACCAATGGCACGTGTAGGGCACAAAAGATCAGGCCTAGGGGCCAGTCTCTGAACATATGGTTTGCAGTTCTCAGAACAACTCCAAAAGAAGTGAAAAGCGGTGGAGGCTTAACAGCTTTTTATTTTCTGCTAGCTCCAAAACGAGTAACAACAAACAAGCAGCTAGCAACACGTTCTTAGCCACTTCAGTGAGGTTGTGTGTGTGTGAGAGCTACAAAGAAAAGGTAGTTTTAGAACTTATAAGTGTCTGTTGTACAAAAACTAGTGAGTATTACAGAAATGTTAATATCATCAGGCTGGTAAAAACCAGCTTTAGAATTGCAGTAATGTATTTGATTTCTTGGGAGTCATAAAGTTAAGCTATAAAGTTCTGACATCAGGTCAAGAG
Organism: Picus viridis; assembly: GCA_033816785.1. Classification (NCBI taxonomy): domain Eukaryota; kingdom Metazoa; phylum Chordata; class Aves; order Piciformes; family Picidae; genus Picus; species Picus viridis. Next base: position 10,417,968 of record CM066571.1, read on the forward strand.
AACTCCTGGCACACTAGAAACTATTTCACAATGAATTATGGTCAGATAGAGCTGTCATTTGGAAGATTATAATACCAATGTCCTACTCAATAACTATACTTATAAAGGATGTTACTTTTAAATTTGTAAGTGGCTTTTTGCACCTCTTACCTGCAGTAATGTGTGATCCTATCTCTGGACTGCCTGCGACACTAATATGAAGTGACACTTCTTTACCAAGGGTTCAAATTTGAGTTGACCTTCCATTCTGCCCTGGACAGGGGAATGAATCAGGCTGTCAATTTTGTAATAACTAGTTGAATTTTACTTTTAATAAGATTTCCAGTGGAGATTATTTTCCAAGCAGTTCTACCCATCAGTTTTCTATAGGGTCAGGAGGACTGTTGTTCTGGATCATGAATTGCATATGACAGCAAGGATAAATTACAAGTACATTTGATAAATAGGAGACAAAAGATAGTCCACATAAAGAGTTGAATTGCAAGTACTAAAGTCTGGTGTGGTAAGCAAAACAGGAGAAACTTGGTAAGAAGAGCTGTATTTTGACAGTGGGATTGCCATTTGTGATTGCTTTCTGTAGACTCTGTTCAGAACTACAGCTGCTCAGCATCTCTGGAAGTCAGACACAAAGGGTACCACTGCAGCTAAAGCTGTGGGAAGTGTCTGTGCACTGTCGTCCACCACAGTATTTCCAGAGCGTGAAACAGGGTTATTGGATGAATGAGAAATGAATGAACTTAGGAATGAATGGGTGTCCCTTCCCAGAAAGCCACTAAGACAGGGGGCAGCAGGGTGTCAGAAAGGTGGGGAAGTTCTTTTCCCAACTCTCAGCCAGTCTCATCTTTGGGGTTTGACCTCATGAGGATGGCTAAAGCACATAAGTGATCTTGGGATATCTTCACTTTGGTGTCCATCAAAGACCATCTCCTGTCCCTGCCCCACAACCACATACACCCAGTTTATTCAAGACTGCTGTTGGCCAGGTGAAAATGAAGGGAATGCTGTTCCTCTCATCACTCCTCAATCAGAGAGGCTGTGAGGGCACATATGTGCAGCACCTTGGTCTACAGAGGGGGTCATGGAAAAGGCAGAAGCAGAAGAATGGAAGCACAGAGCATGAACTGCCTGCTGTTTTCACCACAATGGGGCTCAGGATGGCATCAACAAAGACCTGATTTAAATTGTAAAGCTCCCAAGGTATCATCATGCTGGTGTGACAGCTTCAGCAAAGTTTCACTGGACAAACTCAGATTTAACTATGCCTGTCACTTTAAATACTGCCACAGGAATCACAACTGCTTTATTTCCCGGTGAAAGGGTTTAGGTGGGAACCGACTACTCATTACACAGACTTTTCTTCCTGGGAGAACTGCAATCTCTTTTGCCCAAACTTTAACACTTGAAAAAGAAGACCATTTACAAGTCTTAACATCTGCTCTCTCCTGCTGATTCCACTCCCTCCTGCAACCTTTGGAAAATCCTGCTCTTCGTTTAAAAGCCAAGTCCTCAGGTGTGGATATTAATTTCCCAAACCTTTCCCACTTGTTGCCTACACCAACGAGGGAATTTAAAGTGACCCAGCCTGTACCTCTGTACTTAATGTGGTGCAAATGTGCGTTAGAACAACTGCAGTTCCGCAGCTGGCCCTTTCCCTTGCCTTCCTGTAGGATCTATTCAGGTACTGTCGCCATCATTGGAGGTGTTCAGGAGGAGACTTGATGGGGTGCTTGGTGCCATGGTTTAGTTGTTTAGGTGGGTTGGATTGGTTGATGGGTTGGACGCCATGATCTTGAAGGTCTCTTCCAACCTGGTCTGGTCTATTCTATTCTATTCTATTCTATTCTATTCTATTCTATTCTATTCTATTCTATTCTATTCTACTGGAAGGCAGCTCTAAGGTCCCCCCCAGAGTCTTCTCCAGGCTAACCAACCCCAGCTTCCTCAGCCTATCCTCACAGCAGAAGTGTTCCAGCCCTTGGATCTTTGTGGCCATCCTCTGGACTAGCTCAAACAGCTCTGTGTCCTTCTCATGATGGAGACACTAGAACTGGATGCAGTATTTGAGCTTTTCCTTTTCAAACCTGTGACTAGACTTGAATGATGGAAACTTAGAAGTTTCCAAAGCCCACAAACCTCTTCAGTGCAAGGTTCTTTTCACATCACCTTTGTACTCAATGTACAGTATTAAAAAAAAAAATTAAAATCACTTTAATAGCTGACTCCTAATAAATTATTAATGTATTGTATTGCATGTAAGTGCTCTCCTGTTTCTAGGAACATCTAGTTGGGTAATATTCTCATTTGTGATTCATATGCATGTTCTTTTATAATTACAGTGAAATAACAGTTTCAGGGGAAGTGGCTTTTTAAAGTATGTTGGGTGCTACAGGAGATCCAAGTATAATAAAACTTACATGGAAGCAAAACTCAGGCATGAATAACAGCAGCAGCTGTAACAATGAGCTGAATAAACACGTGCCATTCCAAACAGGATGGGCTGAATCTTTCATCCCAGCAATTCATCGTGGAAGACTACGTTCAGATGAACAAGCCGAGCGGATAAGCTCACCCGTACCGCCACAACCATTCGCTGCAACAATACATACACACAGCTACGTGCCCGGGGCCTCATTGGCAGCGAGACTCTCACTGCAAGATGTCAGCACTGACCCTTGCAGAGGGTTTGGAATCCTGAGCACAGGCTAAGCGTGCATGTGGAAACAGCCCCAGCAAACAGCAGCGACTAAACCTGGCAGCCTTTGTTTCAGTGAGCAGAGAGGCAGCCAGAGGAGCTGGAATGACCTCAAGTTCACATCCCTGCATTATCTAGAAGCAGAAAACAGCTGCAAAATGTGCCAGAGATGGCACATCAGGGTTTAAGTCATAGGATCATAGAATGGTAGGGGTTAGAAGGGACCTCTAGAGATCATCCAAGTCCCATTCCCCTGCCAAAGCAGAATCACCTAGGACAGGCCATGCAGAAAAGCATCCAGGTGGGTCTTGAAAGTCTCAGGAGAAGGAGACTCCACAACATCTCTGGGCAGCCTGCTCCAGTGCTCTGTTACCCTTACAGTTAAGAAGTTTCTCCTCATGTTGAGGTGGAACCTCCTGTGCTCCAGCTTGTACCTGTTGTTCCTTGTCCCATCACTGGGCATCACCAAAAAGATCCTAGCACCTTCATCTTGACACCCACCCCTCAGATATTCATAGACACTGATAAGATCCCCTCTCACCCTTCTCTTCACAAGACAAAAGAGCCCCAGTTCCCTCAGTCTTTCTTCATAAGAGAGGTGTTCAAGCCTCTTAATTGTCCTTGTAGATCTCCATTGGACTCTCTCCAGTAGGTCCCTCTGTTTCTTGAACTGGGAAGCCCAAAACTGGGCACACTACCTGGATACAGAGTCATCTGTTGTTTTGCTTTAGTGAGGGAAGACATCAAAGCAGTGGCTGGCTCTTCGAAATACAAGGACATATTTTCTGCCAGCATGTGATAACCAAGCACCAAACAACTCTAAAAGCAGAGCATCCCCAGGTTCAAGCAAAACTCACAGCAGCTGCAGCACTTCTACTACTGCCCATGCAGCCCTGGTGGAGACTCAGAATCTCATCTGTCAGTGCTAAAACCTACAAAATGAAAGGTTTCCCAGCTCTGCCATCTGCATTTGGAAACAAACTGCTTGGCTGCAAGGCTTTGGCATTTATCTTAGTAAAAGTAAACTGCAAGTGCAGTGATCAGTCAGTGAGCAGCAGTCTTTGTGGAATTACTTGGTCACCCAGACCGATCACAAAACACACAGGTTAGCTTAAGGCTTCCCAAATACCAAATTAAAACTGAGGAGGATAGTCTAAATCTGACTTCAACAACTGAGGCAAGGAGCCATGTCAGTCACGTAGAAAGAAAGCAACAATCATTAAGGTTGGAAGAGACCTTTGGAAAAGACCATCAAGTCCAACAATCAACCTAACACCACCATGCCCATTTAACCATGAAGTGCCATGCCCACATGTTTTGATATCTCCAGCGATGATGATTCCACCATGTCCCTGGGCAGCCTGTTCCAATGCCTGACCGCGCCTGCAGGAAAGAAGTTCTTCCTATTCTCCCCTAACCTAAACCTCCCCTGCCACAACTTGAGGCCATTACCTCTTGGCTCTGTTCAGGCCAGGAGGGCTCATGATGCCTGGCATATTGTCACAATGGAATTCAGGATAGCATGGACACAGGGATACAGAACTTAGTGATCTGTGTGTGATCTGAAATGTATGTAGTAGGTGTGTTGTGCATGGAGAGTGGATAGCAATCTCTATAGGAAGATTTTTGTTCCAAGGCACTTACACATGGCACATTTGTGTCAGTCAAGACACCAGTCCCTCAGGTCCAGTTTGGAGCAGCACAAGGGGAAAAGCAATGCTTGCCCTGACTAACTTGATCAGGCCCTGGACTGCAGCTCCTGTACATAGCATTTCCAGCTCCTGCTCAGCCTTCTGTATGGCATTGGGCAGGTGGGGGACATATCTCCAGGTTCATTAGGATCCCATCAACTCCACTGTGGATTGTGTTGAATTGAATAGAATCAAATCGAATCAAATCGAATAGAATAGAATAGACCAGGTTGGAAGAGACCTTCAAGATCATCACCTATCATCCAACCCACCTAATCAACTAAACCATGGCACCACACACCCCATCAAGTGTCCTCCTAAACAGTCCCAATGATGGTGCCCACCTTGCTGGGCAGCACATTCCAATGGGCAATCACTCTCTCTGTGTAGAATTTCTTCCTAACATCCAGCCTAAACCTCCCCTGGTGCAGCTTGAGACTGTGTCTTCTTGTTGTGGTGCTCGTTGCCTGGGAGAAGAGACCAACCCCCACCTGGCTACAACCTCCCTTCAGGTAGTTGTAGACAGCAATAAGGTCTCCCCTGAGCCTCCTCTTCTCCAGGCTAAGCAACCCCAGCTCCCTCAGCCTCTCCTCATAGGGTTTGTGCTCCAAACCCCTCCCCAGCTTTGTTGCCCTTCTCTGGACACGTTCCAGCAAGTCAACATCTTTCCTAAAGTGAGGGGCCCAGAACTGGGGTCAGAAGATAAGGGTTGGGTTTTGTCTTTCCTGAAAATTATACAGCTGGAATAAAAATTACAGATTTGCTCAGAATCCAAGAAATGTAACAAGTCACATACTTGGCCTATAGAAACCTTTGGGGTTTTCTTCATTAATTGTATTGAAATGCAATGCTTTGAAGGCAGCATCGAAACACCACCATGCTTCTTGAATGCAAACTTATATGGATCTTACTTTGCCAAAATAAACTAGAGAACAGAGACATTTCTGTGGCTTAAATTGCCCTGAGATTTGTGTGTAACCTCTCTGCTGAAATACTAACCCACAATGTAACATGAGAAAAGCAGCATGTAAGGAGATTCAGGCTCAATGTCTTTCCTCATTCCTACGTGAACAGAAAGCTCCAGGACTTGTGCCCAAGTATTTCAGAGGCATCAGTAGAACAGAGTGGCAGGTATTAAAGACTGCCCCTGCCTTCCCCAATTACGTGAACAATCAGATTGAAGAAAGAAAAGTTTCCTTTGTTCCCCTCACTATGGCATTTATTTTCACTTCCCTCAACAGCAATCTAGTCTTCTATGGGATGTAATGGCACTTAAAAACCTTCAGTGTGAAGGTCAGGAACTGAATTAACTCAAAGGCTAAAAAAGAATTTAACAAAGCTAGTAGCAGTATTACTGCAGCAGTGTAAAAGGACATAACCACTGTGGAGTTTGTGTATATGAAGGGCTTCAGAGGGGTGGAAAATGTGAAAGATTTTTCTCTAATGCTGACTGTAGTAAAATTTGATGTGCTCTCTAATTCTTGGATATCCTGCCTGTGGGACCAGCTTCCACACTAGCAAATGCTGTTCTGTCACTGGGAGACACACAGGGGTGAGAGCCCTCAGCTACACTGCTCCAGTTGTGGATGCCAAGAGCCCTGCCAGGTCGGGGGCAGAACCAGGTGGGACCATCCCCACATCTTGCCCTTGGGTTGCAGTGGAGGAAAAGCCAGAAACACCAGCAGAAATGCACCAGCACAGTTCATGCAACAGGCTCCTCAGTCTGGACAGCAAAGGGAGCAGGATTGGTGGCGGCACTGCAAAAAGTATCTGGATGCTGCTTGCACCCTGGCTGGGAGATATAGGGCTTGCTCACACCACTGCTCTGGGATCACAGTAAAGGGCAGCATGTTCCTGTATTTCTGTTTGCCCTCTCAGATGTCTGCTCTCACCCATCCAGAGTGCAGCCAGCAGGATCACTCTCTCACTGTCTGCACACTACATGACTCCAGTGTTGCCTGGGCTTTCATGCTCTACAGTTACTACAGTAAAAACAGTGAAGGTTTTCTGCTGAGACAACAGTCAGCACAAAGCACTACCAGAAAACCCCCAAGCAAAAGCTACCCCAGCATTCAGGGTGCACAAAGCAAGTCTACACTGTTAACAGCATTGTGTGAATAACTCAACAGCCCTTTTCTATCTCTACTCTCTCAGCAGTCATACCAAAAGGTTTGAAGAAGCACTCCAAACACCTGAGCCTGACCCTAAGGGGCTAAAAATCTTAAACAGAAATTGCATATGGAATTCCTTTTCTTTCATAAGCTTCAGAAACACATTCTTTGAAATCCCCAGCGCTCTTCCATCAAACAACATGGAGGTGAATGAATGCAGCAAAGAGCAAAGGTATTATGGGGCAGATTCTTCTCTGCCTTTCATGGCACTGAACAGCCACACGTATCTGTGCCAGGAGTTCAGAGCTTGAATAGAAACTGCCAGTGTCTGACAAAGACTTTGCACTCTCTATCAAAAAGCACCCCTTCACATTTTCAACAGGATTTTTTGCTCTCCAAGAGGAAAGTTTTCAAACACAACCCATATTCCTCAAAGCCACTGCCGGTACCCAAGTTCTCCCCACAAAGACAGTTAACCGCACCCTACCCGCAGAAACGACGCTGCTCCGACCGCTCGCTCTGTTCCCTGCTTCTTCTGCCTCAGAAGATCCTGCCCCAGAGAAAAAGCAGAGTCAAAGGCTTGGGATACTCAGAGTTGAGTCCTGGAGTCGGGCTGCAGGAGGATCAAGGAGTACTGGGCTGAAGCAGTGTGGAAGGGAGACGTATCAAAGTGCACTATCACTCAACCATCACACACAGGTAATTGAGAGCATCTGAATTTGAAACCCCTGGTCACCAACTGGTGATAAAAAACTAAGACACCAAGGGAGTTAAAGCAACCTTGTGCCTGCTGGGATACTTGATTTACACTGTGTAATGAAAGCCATCCTCACCCCCGTTCACATGGTTGCATCTTTCCCAGTTAAGCAGTTTTCATACAATTTGTGTTGGCTTTGTCTAGAAGCTGATTGCATCTTTCGGAAGGTTTGCATCACACACATGTGCACACAACCCTCCCATTCAAGACACTTCCAACAACAAAGGAATAGAATAGAATAGAATAGAATAGAATAGAATAGAATAGAATAGAATAGAATAGAATAGACCAGACCAGACCAGACCAGACCAGACCAGACCAGGTTGGAAGAGACCTTTGAGATCATTGCATCCAACCCATCATTCAACACCATCTAATCAACTAAACCATGGCACCAAGCACCCCATCCAGTCTCTTCCTAAACACCTCCAATGATGGTGACTCCACCACCTCCCTGGGCAGCACATTCCAATGGGCAATCCCTCTTTCTATGAAGAGCTTCTTCCCAACCTCCAGCCTAAACCTCCCCTGGAACAGCTTGAGACTGTGTCCTCTTGTTTTGGTACTGGCTGCCTGGGAGAAGAGACCAGCCCCCACCTGGCTACAACCTCCCTTCAGGTAGTTGTAGAGCAATAAGGTCTGCCCTGAGCCTCCTGTTCTCCAGGCTCAGTAACCTTAGCTCCCTCAGCCTCTCCTCAAAGAGCTTGTGCTCCAAGGAAGTGCAGAAAAGAGCAGCTGAGACATACAACGTTGTGCCACTCCCAAAAGCAGACACAGAAGACAGCCATTGGGATGAGCATGTTAAGTAAAGCAGAATTAAAGGGTTAAAAAAGACAGGGCTCTGGCTCTCTGCCTGCTTCCCAACTCTTAAGTGTGCATTTAGGAATCCTGGGACAGAGGTAAAATTAGGCCCAGCTGACCCTTAATAGAATGAATAACTCCCCAACATGGCACAGTGTTTTAAGTATATGTAACAGCTTTAAACACCCAAAGTGCTCTGCTTCTAATTATTTTTGCTACATATGAAATATTTGAGGAAAATGTGTACCATGTCTTTAATTTGTTAATTACCAGCTGGCTCCTACTGCACGTTATTAAGCTACTATGGCAGTGACTAATGCCTCTGACAATACTAAATTACCAACAACACCTTGTGGAGGAATGTGACCTGAGCAGCCTAGAAAGGACTAGCTGCAGGTCTGTACTTTCAGATAAAGATGTATTAATCCAGGCATATGACAACAAGCAGTAAGCACCACGTGCACAAGTCCTAAGGAGAAAGGCTGCACCCCAAGCCACCTGTGCTGCCTGCCTCATGGGCACTGATGTCACGTAGTTGGAGCAACTTAGAGCAACTGTGTCCACTTCTGGGCCCCTCAATTAAACAAGGAGATTGAGAGTCTTGAACATGTCCAAAGAAGGGCAACAAGGTTGGGGGGAGGCCTTGAGCACAGTCCTATGAGGAGAGGCTGAGGGAGCTGGGATTGCTTAGCCTGGAGAAGAGGAGGCTCAGGGGAGACTTTATTGCTGTCTACAACTACCTGAAGGGAGGTTGTAGCCAGGAGGGGGCTGGTCTCTTCTCCCAGGCAAGCAGCACCACAACAAGAGGACACAGTCACAAGCTGCGCCAGGGGAAGTTTAGGCTGGAGGTGAGGAGAAAGTTCTTCACAGAGAGAGTTGTTAGCCATTGGAATGTGCTGCCCAGGGAGGTGGTGGAGTCACCATCCCTGGAGGTGTTCATGAGAGGACTGGATGTGGCACTTGGTGCCATGGTCTAGTAGTCATGAAGTGTTGGGTGACAGGTTGGACTTGATGATCTTTGAGGTCTTTTCCAACCTTACTGATTCTATGATTCTATGTGCATCTCATGGTATTTGCTGATGGGACAGATGTGAAGAGCAGCTGGGATTTCTCTCCAGTGGTGGTTTGGATGCTGTGGGATCTGCAGCCATGGTCCCCTGCTCAGTGGTTTTGTCAGGAGCACTGAAAGTGAGAAGCAGTGTCATTCAACATTCAGGACTCCTCTACTTCCAGACCCTGTTCCTAACAGAGCAGTTTCAGACGCTTGGTGTTGACATGGGGTTTTGCACCCTAAAAGGGCCAGGCCCTACACCATGGCTCCTTGCAGCTCAGCAATTCCCTGATGTGAAGCACTCAAGGGAAGTCCTGAAGTGAAAGCAGGCTGCAGCCATTCCTTTCAGTAGGTGAAGGGCGGGGCTGCTCAGCTGCAAGAGACCCCAAGGCAGGGACAGCAGGGACTTTGCATGGGGGAAAATAAAGATGATAAAAATGAAGGAAACATGATTCCCATGAAAGGTTCCTCTGCACAGTTGTATCCCAGGTATGGCCCTTTTCCTCTCACCTCTGAATACAAGTCTTTCCCCTCCCTTGTTTTTTTCACTCACAGCACTCTCTGCCAAATTGATTAGATTAATAACATTATGGCTTGGACAGGAACTTTCATATCTTAGCACTAAGTGTGTGAGATAACATTACTGTCCTTTCCAAATGATCCTGGAGTGGTCAGGAAAGCCAGTCTTCTCTTGTGCAGTTGCACTAGAAAACTGCTGAACAAACCTATTCTGCTCTAAGGGGAAGGGACACATTTTCTTCCACACTCTAAGTAGGTCAATGAAAACATGATGTTGTGAGGATGAAACTGTTTTCATCCATCCTCTTCCCCCTAATAGCAGTTTCAAACCATTCCAGTTTATTTGTGTTTCTAGTGTTAGCTACAGTAACATGGTAAGGTTATTAACAACTGATATATTGGTGGTCCTAAAGTGTGAGGTTTGTGCTTTCTTGCAGGCTTCTTCTAGCCTCAGGTACACACATGCAATTCCTACACAGGGCACGTCACTACACAGATAAGAGAAGCCTGCAAAGAAATCTGGATATGAAATGCAACAGTACACCATGAGGCACAAAATCTCAACTCTCAGCTCTGAGATTCCCATTCAGCTTTTACATCAATGTGATGTAAAAAAGATGTGATCTTTCTGAGGATGAAATTCAGACTATTGTCTACTCTACATCTAAGGCAGCCAGACTGTGAACAGTGAACTTGCTCTGAATTAATGCTGGCATAAACAAAGCCAGAGTAGAGCTGTTCCATCCCATAGCACCTGGAGACTCTGCATGCATTTCAGCAGCAGGGATGAACCAGAAGCTGGAGAATCATTTAACTTGCAGCTACCTGAATATTAAATGCAAATTAAAGGCCACTGCTAATAACAACAAAAATAATAAAATAACATGGGGGGGGGGGGGCTAAATCTACCCCCAGAAAAAAAAAAAAAAAAAAAAAAAAAAGGGGAAAAAAAATTACATTACCCTAGAGACAATAGAATAGAAAGGAATAGAATAGAATGGAACAGAATAGAACAGAATGGAACAGAACAGAACAGAATAGAACAAACCAGGTTGGAAGAGACCTTCAAGATCATCAAGTCCAACCTATCATCCAACACCACTTAATCAACTAAACCATGGCACCAAGCACCCTATCAAGTCTCCTCCTAAACACTTCCAATGATGGTGACTCCACCACCTCCCAGGGCAGCACATTCCAATGGGCAATCACTCTCTCTGTGTAGAATTTCTTCCTAACCTCCAGCCTACACCTTCCCTGGTGCAGCTTGAGACTGTGTCCTCTTGTTCCAGTGCTGCTTGCCTGGGAGAAGAGACCAACCTCTGCCTGTCCACAACCTCCCTTCAGGTAATTGTAGAGAGCAAGAAGGTCTCCCCTGAGTCTCCTCTTCTCCAGGCTAAACAACCCCAGCTCCTTCAGCCTCTCCTCAGAGGGCTTGTGTTCCAAACCCCTCACCAACTTTGTTGCCCTTCTCTGGACATGTTCCAGCAAGTCAATATCCTGCCTAAACTGAGGGGCCCAGAACAGGACAGAGGACTCAAGGTGTGGCCTAACGGGTGTAGTGCACAGGGGCAGAATGACCTCCCTGCTCCTGCTGGCCACACTCTTCCTGATACAGGCCAGGATGCCATTGGCCCTCTTGGCTGCCTCGGCACACTGCAGGCTCATGTTCAGCCTACCATCGACCAGTACCCCCAGGTCCCTCTGCCTGGCTGCTCTCCAGCCACTCTGACCCCAGCCTGTAGCACTGCATGGGGTTGTTGTGGCCAATGTGCAGAACCTGGCACTTGGATGTGTTAAATCTCATGCCCTTGGATTCTGCCCTTCTGTCCAGCCTGTCGAGGTCCCTCTGCAAAGCCTCTCTGCCCTCCAGTAGATCAACTCCTGCCCCCAGCTTGGTGTCGTCCACAAACTTACTGATGATGGACTCGATGCCCTCATCCAGATCATCAATAAAGATGTTAAAGAGCATGGGGCCCAGTACCTAATGAGAATAGAGTCTGAAAAGAATACAGACTGCCTAAAGTCCTATCAGATTAAAAGTCAAGATCCAAAATGCATGCTGCTTTTTTACTGACCGCCGCTATTGCAGTCCAGATGGTGTAAATTAGTTTTGGTGGCATTATCTGAAAAAAGGAAAAAGTAATTAATTCACCTCACATAATGCCTGTTGTAAACTCTCACTCCCCCACACAAGCACTCCAAAGGGCCTCTCCTGCGACCAAATGTTTGCCACAGCAAAGGTTACACGCTCTTACAACCCACTCCTCATAGCCTCATGCTGAAAACAAGAGACCTGCCTAGGACAGCACAGCTAAGCACACACAAGTGGGCACCACCCTCTCCTCAGCATGGAATTTTTTACCTCATCAAAACCCATGACTTCAAAGGGGACTTGGATTTCATCCCTCAGAATCCAATTATGTGTTTCACATTTAGGATGGACTGTCAAGTGCCAGCTGACAGAGTGATGTCCCCAAGTATTTCAGGACAATGACATTTGGGCTGAAATGCAAAGCCAGCTGTTTATGCCTGAACCACTTACCTAAGGAACATTTCAAAATGAGGAAATTTTATGATGATTAAATGCCTCTGCACCTCAGAAGAGATCTTTTCACCACAATTTAGGAAGCATGATTTTCATTAAGAAAATAATTCCATGTGCAATATTATTACCACTACCACCAACCATAAGGATGGTAGAAAAGATGTACAATTCACCTCCCACTGTGAGAGAAAGTCAGATACACTTTGCTTGTGTTTATTAAAGCCATTCCTAACACCTCCACAATGGGAGATTCCACAACCTCCACTGGCAGTGTGTTTCAGGGATTACATTTTCTTAGGGTTTACCTCTTCTTTCCTGCTTCACTTTAGACCCATTTATCTTTGTCTATGGGCACATAAAAGAGATTGTTGGCCTACTCTTTGCAACAGCCTGTGCTGGGCTATCTGCGCTTGAAAACCTGCCTGCCTTCCACCCACTCCCCAGCAGGCTGCTCTTCCTTTGGCACTGAACACATAAGCATTCCAGGTTCTTCTCCAGGGGCACGTCCTCTGGATCTCTGGTCCTTTTCTCTGCCCTCCTTTCCACTCCCAAAGTGGCCAGTGTTTTCTTCAAGAGTAGTGCTCCATCCAACCTGCACACTGGACTCCAGCTCCATACCTCCCAGCACAGTAAGTTACTCCCTGCAGTCTGTACTCCCACACGCCTCCCAGTATCGTGCCTTGATGCTTTTCCTTTATACCATGCAGCAGCTTGACATTCCCAATTCATGTTCAGCTGGAGACCCACAATGAGACCTACCCCTTCTCATCTTGCAGAGCTGCTGTCACACCAGTTGCTGCCCAGCCTGTACTGGTGTTGAAAGCTACCAGCACACAGAATAAAGAATTAACCAGGATGGAAAAGACCTTGGAGATCATCACGTCCAACCTATCACCCAACACCATCTAATCAACTAAACCATGGCACCAAGTGCCTCATCCAGTCTCTTTTTAAACACCATCAGTGACTCCACCACTTCTCTGGGCAGCCCATCCCACTGGCCAATGTCTCTTTCTGTGAAGGCTTTCTTCCTAACATCCAGCCTAAACTTTTCCTGGTGCAGCTTGAGACTGTGTCCTCTTGTTCTGTCACAAGTTGCCTGGGAGAAGAGACCAACCCCCACCTAGCTACAGTCACCCTTCAGGTAGTTGTAGACAGCTCAGTGAATCCTCTGGAGCTCCACACCACCACTGCAGGTCACTGTGTGCCTGGTTAGCCAAGTGTGCCCTTGCTATGCTGCCTTATGAGAGGTGGTAAGTTGTGTGGCATAGTGAAAAATACTGCAGACCCAGCAAGAACTGGGCCAGTGTTTGCATAACCTTCCCCTCTTTTCATTTGCCTCCTCTATCTGCTAGGGGCAGGGTGGAAAAACAATTGAGAGTATTTCTTCCAGGGCTGAGACAGGCAGGTTTATTTCCTTGCTCTATACTGAGTCTGTCAGTACATGTAGTCATGTCCAATGCAAGCCTGAGCAGTCATCTACAATGGTGTACAAGAGGAAAGGGATAGGACTAACGACCTGTGAAATAGGCATGGTCAGACCTGGCTGGGCTGAGGGTGCTTTCTGGCAAAGCCTGGTTTCTCTTGGGCCTGACACACTGGATGACTTATGTAGTATTTTATATGCACTTATGTAGTATTTTACATGCACAGTTACAAAGGCTGAGGCTTTGTGCACAAGGAATTTATTTCCAAATCCAGGAGAAGTGAGTGGCCTGAAAAACTATCAGTCTACCTACCTCCTTGATGCCTTTTACACAGAGAACAGAGTCCCAGAGTGGATATGACACAGTGCAATAGCAAAGATGAGGCCACGCAGTGCAAGTCATCACTGAGTTACGAGTAACTGCACGTGACTCTCAGCAGACACCTACTCACCCTCCAGTGTAACTGCACCATCCTGTGAAGAGTTCACCTAAGCCTGGATTTTTATTTACATTTTTTTTAAAGAAGGCTTTAATCTCTAGCACTTTAAATTCTATTTTAGGAGCACATCACCAGACAATGCAGATTAAGAACTTACATTTGCTGGGATTCTTTTCAGCCTTCTGCCACCAGATTTATTTACCTAGCTGTGTGATTTCTGAACTTGTATTTACTATCTTCTAGACGCACAGAATTACTTCTTGCTATCATCACTTTAGCAAGTTCCCTCTGCTCATACCCACTTCCTGTGAAAAAGCTTTTTGCTGTGCTGAATTATTTGCTTGACCTGAAGTTTTACATACCAGCTCAAGCTGAATGCATTTTATACACTTTCAGCAATTTTCATAGTTAAAGTTATTAGAAGGATATGGGTTTACCTGTGCTAAAAGAAAATCTTCTATCATTCCTTTCCTCAGAAGCATTCATTCCTCCATGCTTGCATAGAAAACCTTGAAATCTGGCATGCAGGTACAACTGTTATCTGTCTGCCACCATCAGCAAACATCCATGGAGCTTAATAACAAAAGGGATATTTTATCCCCCTGCAAGGATGGCTCACAGGAAGCTTGAGAGCTTATGAGTGCAGGTGACTGCTTCAGCAGCAGAAGGTCTGAATCTTCCTGATGACTTCTGTTTGAACTGACATGGGTCTATAGGAGATGTGCTCAGGGAGCTTCTTGCAACTGAAATTCTGTCTCCAGAATTTTCCCCCCTAACTGAGACTGTAGGCAAGTAGAAGACATGGAGCAAAAACTTTTGCTGAATTATCACTTCTGGATGTGCTGCCAGCCTGCCCTTGTTGCTGTGACTGTGTGTTAGATGGGCCAGTCACTCATCCAACTCTCTGGCTGGAATTAGAGGGAAGATGATGCGGAGGTTGGGATGAAGAGCATTACCAACGGCCTGGCAAGTGGGAGAGAGGTGGAAAGTCAGGCTACAGAATAGTTTGTAGGGGAAGTAATGTGATAATCAGAACTGGGTTTTTAAAAGAAAATCATGACCTGTTTACAGAACAGCCAGGCAGAGAACACAGCTGGAGTCTCTGCTCTCCTTGCGCTGCCCTCCCAGCATTCCCTGTACCTGCACTGAAGCTGATGTGATTTTACTTTCCCTAATCAGACATGCAAATTGATCAAACTTTTAAAGACAAAAGTAAAACCGTAAAGCATTTTGCATTTTGTTTGATCTGTGTGGAAATCCATTTTGTTTGTGTGTGTTCAAAGGAAAGGGAAATATTTGTAACGGCAATGGCAGTTAAAAATACACATCAAATACCGAGATAAATGCTTCCCACCTTGTCCACATGATGTGCCTTTTTTGTCCTGGGGTCTAGCCAGCTCTCCCAGATTAAATTTAATTCCCCAAGTAAAGTGAGGAAGCTTTCAGTGACACAAATTAGTTAAGACTGCATGTGAAAAGGGTGGCAAGATTTCAGAATTATCAGCTGAAAAGTTAGAAGAATGTTTAAATCACTGTGCTGCCTTTGTAAGGTAATGCACTTTTTTTTTCAGATCTAAAGTTAGTCACTCTGCAGTCAGTTTAAAGGCTGATCTAAACCCTGGAAAGGGATTACATTTCCATATTACACACAGGATACAGTAGCCTTCTTAATCCAATCTAAATGAGCTGTGTGTTAAAAAAAAAGGGGGGACAGAACTATGTGCCAGCCAAACTCTCCCTGCTTTAGAAATCTGGAAAGAATCACAAGTGTTTCCTGACCTTGTTTCAAGGACAATGTCACGTTAAGAATAAACATGGACTGAGAAGGTAGCAATCACTAGAAAGCACAGACTCTTGTTCAATGGTGTATTTAAAAATGCAGCAGGAAAGCCCAAGATTACCAACTAATTCTATCTGCAGCTGTTATTTGGTTATGAGTGCTCAAGGACAACTCCATAGAATGGTCTGGGTTGGAAGGGATCTCCAAAGGTCATCCAGTCCAAGCCCCTGTGCAGTAAGCAGGAGTGTTCTCAACTACATCAGGTTGCCCAGAGCCCTGTTGAGCCTGACCGTGAGTATCTCCAGGGATGGGCCCCAACCACCTCCCTTGGGCACCCTGCTCCAGTGCTCCACCACCCTCAGGGCAAAGAACTTGATCCTAACATCCAATCTTAATCTACTCTTCTCTAGTTTGATGCCATTGTCCCTTGTCTTATCACTACAGGCCTTTGTAAACAGTCTCTCTCCACCCTTCTTGTAGACCCCTCTTCAAATACTGGAAGGTCATTATAAGGTCTCCCTGGAACCCTCTCTTCTCTTCTCCAGCCTGAACACCCCCAGCTCCTTCAGCCTGTCTTGATAGCAGAGGTGTTCCAACCCCTTGATCATTTTCATGGCCCTCCAAGCATATTCTCTCTGCTTTGCCTCTGCTTACTAGTCACAAGTTCTCAATAAATTGTCTTTAAAGCCTACCTGCTCACAGACTTTTCTGTCCCTGCTTCGTTTTTCTCTCTCTCTTCTTAAGTTCCACCTAACACAAATGTTCTTGCAAATTCACAAGGAGGTATTTCATACCAGGGTAGTCTTATCTTTACAAAAGACATGAATAGAATTAGAATTAGAATTAGAATAGAATAGAATAGAATAGAATAGAATAGAATAGAATAGAATAGAATAGAATAGAATAGAATAGAATAGAATAGAATAGAATAGAATAGAATAGGACCAGGTTGGAAAAGACCTTTGAGATCACTGGGTCCATAAAATAAGATTGCAGTACTTAGGTACCACTTTGCATGCCCTGATCTCATAGCACTTCACAGAACAGGGTGAGTATTGCTGTCACTGCTCTCAGAACAGGTTGCACCAAGGCCTCAACATGACCTGTCGAAGATCACTGGCACAGAAGCTGACTTGTCCCCTCCACTGCCCCAGGGAAGGTAATGTTCAGGAAGCAGAGCTACCATCATGCCAACAAATAAATTCATAAATAAAGATTCATTATTTCCACTGCTTTCCTATCTCTCCTTTATTACTCAGAAATATAATTCCTGGTTCAGGTTTTACAGGCACATGCAGGCAGAGCCCACTCAATTGGTCTAGACCCAGGCAAGATCCAGCAAGACTTGGCTTCCTGTAATACCCCTTGCCAGAGAGGATGGTTTTCGGGAGACTATTAGGTATGAGACATTCTCTCAGCTACCACAGCTGCAATTAGATGCATTTTTAAGCACCCTATTAGTGGGAAGTATCACTGTGTTTCCAGGTAAAGTCACTTCATACAGTAATAATTAGCTCAGGAAGTACTTTATTCCCTGATATACCGGGAGCCGGAATCCATTGTTAAGTGCAGGAGGTCCCACACCACTTGGACTGGTGACTTCCCTGGGTTTCCAGGGTGGACTCAGAGGTGATAATACAGCTGCAGAAGACATCATAATTGCTTCAGTTCTGGTTGTGGATGTTTTAGGGGTTATTTTTTTATTTTTTTTACAGAATCACAAAATTACTGAACTGAGGATTTCTACAGCATGCTGCATTGTATAAAGCACTGACTGTCACAGTCTGCCAAAACAAATTAGCTGCTGTCACTGGGAGCAGTTTCATTAGGGCCCAAAGGAAATTGTATCACTGTGAGCTGCTTCTAGGTACTTTTGAGCTCAGAAAAAATGCCAGCACATTGTCTGGGAACCTCGGGGAAACAGCCTTTTAAGTCTTTACCAACTGGTTCCTGATGACACCCCTATTTTCTTACTTAAGTCAGAATGATCACTGCAAAAAGCCTGAAGATTAGGCTAGAGAAAATGCTCTCCAAAGGAAAAAGAGAACATGACAGAAAGAAAACAGGAACCATACACAGTAAGAGTAAAGTCGAACAAGGAAGGATTTTAACACCCATAAGCATATCCCTGCCACTGCTTTCAGCAGGCTTTACAAAGAAAGAAGTGTAGGGTTTATTAAAGGGGGAAAAAAAATGCTGCAAACCCATTTCCACCTCAGCAGGCATGATTTTTCTGAACTCTGGTAACAAAATCACTTATAACTCAATGGTAACAGAAAGGGAGGGACTGTGACCTGCCTGCTCCACAAGCCCTTACTAGCTGTGACAAAGCAGAATTGGTCCTCCAGGGACACCAGTCAGCTCCTCAGAGCAGGAAAACATGGCACACACTAGAGAAAACTATGCCAGCATCAGAACAGCACCTCACTCACAGAGTACCCAAAACCAGGAGGCACCAATGCTTCACCTGTACGCCTGCACTCTCCCCAGGGTCTCCATGATCTTTCCTCTCTCTGCAGTAACAAGTAGCAAGTGTCCTCTCACCCTCTCATGCCCTGTCTCAGCAGCAATTCTCCATCCCTCTCATTGTGGGGCTAGCGGGGGTCTTGGGAAAGTGGAGGAAGGCAGGCAAGGAGTCTAGGAGGTCAAGGAGAAGGGGTTGTCACCACTCCCAACAACATCTTGTTACAAAATCATGCAGGGAAAAGATGTCTCACGCTCTCTCCTTCCTCCTTCCCTGTTTCCCTACAAATTGCAGTCACCTGAGTAGCACAGGGCTAATGGAGAAGGGGGAAAGAGAGGGAAAAGAGAGGAGAAAAAAGTCCCAGGTCCTACATCCTGGGACCCAAAAGCCTCAGCAGTTTTGCCCAGAGCTGTGATACCACCACCACTGAAGACATGTGGTACCACCCTCGCCCTAACCATGCAAAGTTCACCCTAACATCTGGCCAAGGGTTTTCCATTTCAGAAGATATGCCAACATCATAATAACATATAAACATCAAATACAGCAACATTTTCTATGGGAAAATACCCATTTATTGCAGATTCTCCATTTACTGCCAGGACAATTGGAAGATGTTATTTGAGGTGGACTAGATACACCAGAATGTATTTTCTAAAGGCAGTCCAACACCACATTTCGTTTTTTACCCTGGGAACTCCTGTTCCTGGGTCAGATGCTCATTCCCTTCCAGATATGAGGTTTTTGAGGCAGCTTCACTTTCCAGAATACAAAGCAGTTTTCCTTGTGACAAAGCTCTCCAGTGCCTCTTGGACATTTAATTATGGGCGAAGGGTCTCAGATAATGAAATGGGAACACCATGCTCCTGAACTATAACTTCTGAAAACCAATACAGTGTGGTAGGGAAATGCAATTTAATTTTGAACTGACTCAGGAATTTCCCATGGAACATTAATTCTATTTTCTGCTCACCTCGGAATGTCAGTCTATTTTTCTCTTTCAGTTTAGGAAGTTTGTGAAAGGTGTGGCAAATCTCTGCTTACAATCTGTGGATTCCTTCTCCCTCCCACCTTTTGCCATAGCCCTGGGGAGGGTGCATCTGAACAGAGAAGCCTATTGTGCCAAGCCTTATCAGAGGTGATGCCTAGCCCGAGGAACTACTATCTAGATGCCTAACACAGCAAAGTAATAAAGGTATTTCCACCCCCTTCAGGTCTGCATGGCTCAGAGAGCTCTCACAACTTGCCCAAAGCCCACAGGATCCTCTGCAAGAGCCAGAAACTAACCACAGCTTTACTGAGCCCCACTGCAAGTTTTCACTCATCTTGACATATTTTCTCTCAAAGTTTTTCCACTTCAAAATAAATATTACTGCCATATATTAATGTAAGTAACTGCTGGCCTGGAAGGTTAGCACAGGACTGAAGTGTTTAACTAGTCTGAGCTAGTCAAAAAGAACACCCAGCTTGTGCAAACCGTAACAGAGCTGAGTTGAATGTCATTTCTCACCCTTGCAGGGTTTTTCCCCCCAGATTTATCTTAAAAAAGGTAACATATTTCCTTCTTCTCCACCCCCTACATTTAACCACACACAAAACACTTCACAGCAGATTTGCTCACCCAGATGTTCTGCAAAACTGGGCTAAGCTGCTCACAGGGATGAACTCGGTCGAAAGGAATAAAGATAACAAAACATACCAAGCACATCATCTTTTTTTTTTTTCAAGCAGAGAAAACATTTCTATTTTAGCTCACCCAGTTCCATGTACTTTGGAAGGCACAGACTGACACGGCCTGAGTCTCTTGGTCACTGATATCTGCAACTAAAAATGTTAGGCTCTCCAGTTATCCGCAGACAGCACCTACTTCCTATGGCTATTACGGGCAGCACTAACACGTCAGGAATTCTGAGTATGTTTGGGTGAACTGCCACCAAATCCCAACTTAGGAGCTCCTCTACTACAAGTGTAAGACCTGTGCCCAGAATAAACTGCAAAACTGATGCTGCCATTTAGGTGGCTCTTGTTCAAAGCACGGATTCAGGCTGAACTCTAAGAATGCAAGTTCTTGCCGCACAACAAGTCTTACATCTGATTTCCCACCGAGTAGCTGGCATTTCAAACTCCTTTTGGCCACTGGAACACCACAACTTCACCAGAAATATGGGAGCAATAGCCTGAAAAAAGCATTGCTCAATAAAGTGTGCATCTGTTAGATACTGAAATTACTTGCAGAAAGAACATGAGAATCTGAGCCTTCCTGTTAGTCAGTTAACACACCATTAAAGTGAGGACTGCCAGGGGAATGGGCACATTTTTTAATTAGTTCTAGAAGAACTTTGTTCAGAGAAAACAAGAGGGCAAAAACGTTAAAAAAAACCCCAAACACCAAGTGAA
Source organism: Picus viridis (assembly GCA_033816785.1). NCBI lineage: Eukaryota > Metazoa > Chordata > Aves > Piciformes > Picidae > Picus > Picus viridis. Next base: position 10,438,645 of record CM066571.1, read on the forward strand.
ACCACTATTTGGGAACAAACAAACAAAAAGGTTACATTTAATTAACCCTCTGCTGTGAAACTTACACTCCAGGAAACAGTAGGTAAGTGAAACCAAGCAAGCAAACAGTGCTTACATCCTCTCTAACGTGGAAAACAACCTTGCTTTTCAATCTTCAGATAATAATCAGCATTTCAAACAGCATATCCCACTAATGAAGAGCAAAGGTATTGTAACAAAATTCAGCTAACAGGAAAGCAGCACTCAACCCTGTAATGGTTAGATCATTAAAGCCCGAGACTCCCTGGACAAGTAACTCTGCGAGTGAACTCTTCGCTGAGGAATGAAGTACAGATTATCTACATGGGAGAAGTGTGTTAGAGGGGAGAAATAAATCGCACGGAGAAGCATTGCTTAGATATCTACCTCATCCTACGGGACCTGCGAGTGCACTGAGAGCAGAAGCAAAGCCCGAAGGAACCACCCTAGCAGATGTATGCAAAGGCAAGCTTCCTACTTACCCTACAGTATGTACCATGATCTCTTTTGCCACCTTAGCAATTCCAAGGAATCCAGAATGATGTAACTTTTAAGAGAACATTAGAGTCGTTAGAAGAGGCAGAGGCAAGCTGACAAGCAGAGCTTTGCGAGCAGCCAGGCGGAGAGGGATGAATTTAAACCCTGGCTCAAGATGCTGTGTATTCTGCGTCTATCTTTAACTTGTAAATGATTTGGTTTCACATTCCTCTGAAGTCCTGCTGGCAGCTGCCTTTGCGCAGCTTTACCAATCGCAGGCACCCGGGCCCCCTCCTCTCCTCCCCTCCCTCCCTCTCCCCCAAGCCTGCCACTCCACCCCCATCTCCACCTCTCCTCTCTGCCACACACACGGAGGGTTCGGCGGGCAGGATTTCACCGACTCCCAGACGTGGGGAGGCCGCCAGCGCCGCTCTGCCAGCCCGCCGCAGGGCTGGGGCCGCTGCCCGCCCCACTGCCGGGCACCGGCGGCCCCACGCCGGAGCTTCCCCTGCGGCCAGGAGCCCACGGTGTTCTGGGGTGCATGAAGAAAAGCGTGGCCGGTAGGTCGTGGGAGGTTCTACCAGAGACTTCAGGAGTAATTAGCGTGGACACAAGCCCCTGCACACCAGCCTTTTGAAGCAGTTTGTAGATGTGCACTCTGCTGAGTGCTGCGTGCCGGCGGGACCGGCTCCGCGCAGACATGGGCGGCAATGGAACAAGCCACAAGACTCCATGTAAAACATACGAATTATTGAGTACTTACTTACAACTGGAAAATGTCAATTGACAATCGCGCCGAACAGAGTAACACGGCTTTGCAGTTTCTGGCCTTTGCCAGAGCTGCTGCCGAGGGAGGTTTGTACCCAGGGATGCAGCCAAGCAAGCAGCAAGCGCAGGGCTGAGTAGGGAATGCAAGGTCAAGCTGTGCCCAGAAGCACTTAGCTACAAACACGGTTTATAAATGCTCTGCCAATGCCCTATCTGATGAGGCACCGCACTTTTCAGAGCGCCGGTGTCGACAGGCTGGACTCATTCCGTAATAAAAGTAATCACGCATTTACTTTCGGCTAACAAAGGAAACCGCTGCAATTTGGAAAGGCCATAGGGGGATCAAAGAATCATCAGAACGGCTGTACCTTAGTGTGCATGAAGCAACCTCGCACTTCACCTCCTCCTACCTACTCTTCATGATGTCGTTTGGCAACAATAAATACCTAATATATGCCTAATATTATATCCAAGCTTTTTTCAACCGTAAGGATGTCAGACTGGAGGAGCCGATAATCACCAGAAGCTAACCAAGTTTTAACTTTAGGTCTTAAAGCGCAGTGCTTTAGATGCTCAGCAAGACAAAAGAGAAAGAACAAAGCGAAGTCCTGCTTTTGTGGCTGAGGGCTCCTCTTTAATTAGGGCAACCAGGAAGGAAGAAAGAAGCACCCCTTGGAAGAAGGTGTGATGGATAAATGTGGTGATTCAGAAGTGAGGTCATGAACAGGAAGGATTAAGCCTGAGCTGTTTCTAGGACTCCAGCGTACCTCTGGAGAGTGCTTCAGTGTGGGGAAAAACAAAGACAAGGAAATCCACAGAGGCACATCCACTTTTATCTGAACTTGTGTTTCCCTTACTAGATATGGGATAAAAGAGATTAGGTTTTGGATCCTCTAAAAGAACACTTAACATTGTTTGCTTCCCATGTCTCTTAAAACTTATAAATAACCTCTTAAAAGTATGTGGTGGTGGAGGAGCTCTGGGAAATTAGATGCTGAAAATCACTGGCAAACTTTGGATGTCAACACGGGCGGCATGATCCCATTCCCATGAATGGGATAGTCAGAGGTCCTATGTCCAAAAATTGTATCCCATCAGCCAAAAGAGAAGTCAGGTGTCTGTTTCCTCAGATGAAGAGATGTGCTGTAATACCAGTGCAATGCAAAGTGTTCAGCTGGGAGAGATTTAACAAAGCTGAGAGAAGGAATACTGCTCTTTTCTCTCAGCAGGATCTGTTGCTTCAAACCATCAGCAAATATCAGAGATCAGGGAACTCTGGCATTAGATCTGCGATACATGAACACACAGCAATAGCAAGTTCCAGTGGAGGAGCAGAAGCTGGAGCAGAAGCTGGTGTGGGACCTCAGGAGAAAGGAGCTGCAGGGAAGGAAGAGTAATTTGGTACCAGCTAGAAGTGTAAATAGGTAACATGTTTGGAGACATGTGACTTCCTACCCATTCCAAATTTAGCCCAGTGCCTGAGAGGCATGGTCTGTCCCTTCACATTTAGCTATTTTTAATGCACACAGAATTTGCTCTTTGTCTTCCCTTGTCTGTCAGTGCCTCAAATTCATTTGTCTTGGCAGTCTTCAGGTTTGGGCTTACTGGGACAGCAGCACTTTCTACCCTATGGCTCAATCCCTCAAAGTCTTACTCCGAGTACTTCCAACTCTTAGGAACGATCTTGTTAACCTCTGCAAAAGATTTCAGCACAGGTTTGCTCAAGAGTAAAAGCTCTGAATAGGGGACTACCATTGCATTGACAGGAAGCCAGTTCCTTCTGTCACAGTGGACCCAGCATGCTGTCTTTATTCAGTATTACTCAATCTATGCACCCATTGCTCCTGCACCCATTGCTCCTCCAACCTACCTCAGCCTTGGCTGCTCAGCTCCATGGTTACAGAGACAGCCATCTCCAGCAGGGCCCAGCAGGCAGGGTTTGGCCAAATGCTGACCCATGAATTGCTTCTCTCCTGCCTACCACATTTTTTTATTGGAAGAGATGGTGTACAGCTATTGAAGCTGGTGAGGACAGGAGGCTCTTGGTAGCACATCCCATCACCCACTCCCCTGCTGTCCCCATGACACAGCCTCTGGCACAGCAGGGTACATTTGCTCCGGAAAGCAACTCAGAGATGGGGTTAAGATGGACTCAAAATGGGGCAAAACACTGGCTCAGCCTCCCAATGCTGCATCTGACCACTCCAAAGAAATTTCTTCCAGCACACTCCTCACTGATTCTAATCCTTCTGCAGTTTTCAAGAAGCTCAGTCACTAAAAATGTTCAGATGGATTAGCTCCACTATTTGCAAAATACACTCAAATGGCTTGAATTTTCAGTAAGCATTAATAAAGTAAGTGGGGAATGCATTTGGTATGTGCTCCAGGAGTAGTTCTGCAGCAAGAGGAGGTTTTCTGGGTTTTATATGTTTCTGGATTTAACAGCTATGTGGGAAGAGGGGAGAATGTCCATGGTAATACATCTAAGCTTCAGAAACAAATCAGATTTTCAGTCAATCCATTTTAGTGAATTAAAAAAAAAAAAAATCCATTCTTTACCTCTAAACCATTGTTTTCTTTGTCATATTTAGAGTTTTCCAGAGGGTTTCCTGACAAATTCATAGTTTAACCCTCTGTTGATTAGCATGAATAGAATAGAATAGAATAATAGAATAGAATAGAATAGAATAGAATAGAATAGAATAGACCAGGTTGGGAAAGACCTTGGAGATCATCAAGTCCAGCCTATCATCCAACACCATCTAATCAACTAAACCATGCAACCAAGCACCCCATCCAGTCTCTTCCTAAATACCTCCAATGATGGTGACTCCACCACCTCCCTGGGCAGCACATTCCAATGGTCAATCTCTCTTTCTATGAGGAACTTCTTCCTAACATCCAGCCTAAACCTCCCCTGGCACAGCTTGAGATTGTGTCCTCTTGTTCTGGTGCTGCTTGCCTGGGAGAAGAGACCAGCCCCCACCTGACTACAACCTCCCTTCAGGTAGTTGTAGACAGCAGTAAGGTCTCCCCTGAGCCTCCTCTTCTCCAGGCTAAGCAACCCCAGCTCCCTCAGCCTTTCCTCATAGGGCTTGTGCTCCAAACCCCTCCCCAGCTTTGTTGCCCTTCTCTGGACACATTCCAGCAACACATTTACATTCACAAGGGACAAGATATAAAGGCTTTGGCTTTTTTTTTCTACATGCACACAAAGTATGAATATTAATTGTAGGCAAGCAGCAAAAAACTTTGTACACTTGCCTTGTTCTCAGCAAAATCAACCCATTATTTACCAGATGAATTTTCCATTTGGCTTGAAAAATACCTAAGAGGAGAACTGGAACAATTTTGCTACCCTTTACCTGTAATCCAAACACTAACTAGAGGAAGAAGAGTAATCCTCTTGTTAAGATATCCAGAATGATCAGCAAAATAAAAGTTAGTTTTGCAGGTGAGAGGTTTAATTTTACCAAACTGAAAAATGTTTCTCAAAAGACAGGTAGACCTAATCCCACATGGTGCTGAGCTCTGGAAAAGTTCCTTCTGTCCTGATGGCACTCATGGATACAGAACAGGGATCTATCATCCACTGCTCGTTCCCCACCTGAAAACAGGCTGAACTTGAAAGGTTTGCAGTGAGAGCCATAGTTCATTAACACTGCCTGGTGAGCAATGCATCTAATAGATTGTTTTCCTAAGGATTTATGATCCTTTGTTATTTACTGCTCCCAAGGACAGTAATCCTTGTTTCCTCTAACCTCCCATGGCCACTCCTGCCTGAGTGTTGCCCACCTGCAATTTCAGCTTCTTTTAATGTACCATGTAACCAACTTTCTATCTCCACAACAACCCTTTTCATTTCCCCAGGCCTCCACTGTTGTCCTTCTTCCAGCTGCTGCCCTATCAGTGCTCCTGCACCCTTCCATCTGCTCTTGTGTGCTTTCTCCCTACCTGGGGAAAAAGCAGGAAGCAGCTGGGTTGTGCAGCTGGTACAGAGCTGCACGTGCTCACGCTGACCAGCCAGCACATGCAGGAGCTGCTTCAAGAGGGGAATCTTGCTGGGGTACTGTCCTGTCTTGAATCTCACTTCATGAGAGTCAAGGGGAATCAGGATAGCTGAGATTTCCTGCCCTATGTTAAGTTTAGCAGAAGGTGTCTAATTTCACAACTACTAGCTGTGGCCGGAAGCCTGAAAGACAAACAAATATAGCATGGCTGTTCCTTAAAAAGCCAAACTCAGAAGGAAAATGAAATAAACACCCCACATGCCAGCTACAAAGATTCATGACACAGCCTTTGCTACAGCACGAGATACTCTCTGCCTCCATGCTGGCGAGAACCACCTCCTGCTTTCAAGGCTTCACGCCCGCTCCAGCCGAATAGGAAGGCTGCTAATTAAGAGAGCTCATTGCAGCCTGGTCCTGAAAAGGATAACTGAAATTGTTTGTGAAAGTAAAGACTGCAACACCAAAATTTGTCCTGTCATAACTTTCTCCTGAGATTATGAATTAATGGAACGTTTTTGTTATGGAAAGGGCTCTGTTATCCCAGCACCTTGGTTTCATTGCAGCACTGTATTTTGCACTGGAAAAGGTTTCCACTAAGTTATTTCATAAAAATGCCACAAACATGTATTTATGTTTGCCTAGACAGACTACCACAGGGCTTCCATGGCAATCTGGCTAGTGACTGAAGTGTGTGCAGGCCGACCTGCATGTGGATGGAGTGACACACACTTTGCTCAGAACTGGAAGAGGATAATCCAGCCAAAGGTAGGAACAATCCCCTTTCATTCATCCCACAGGCACTGAAAAACTCTCCTGCTCTAAAATAAAACTCACTTCATTCAACCCTCCAGATGAAAACTTTGGGAAAAGGAAAATTACTTTTTTTTTTTTTTTTAAGAAAAAAATACACAGCAAGAACACAGGAGGAGGTCTGGAAGTCTCAGAAGCTGCTAATGAGAGCTGGAACATTAATATATAGGCCAACAACAGGAATCCCATCAGATCAGTTATGTAAAAGCAAGCAGCATCTGACTTGCTGTCTGCAACGCTCGGGTGCTCTGCAGGGGCCGGGGGAGACGTCTCTGCCGCACAGCCCTCTCCTTTCTTCCCCATCCCGGCCCCAAGGTGTGCACAGACCCCTCAAGCTTGGGGGCTCTCGGTGCACGGACAGGAGGGGAGTTTAGCTCAGCAGGAGGGTCTCTGCAGGCTGGGGCGGGCGCTGGCGGGGTGAGGCAGCCTGGGAGAAGCTTGTCCTACTGCTCCCTCTGCTGTACCCATCCTGTGGAGAAATCCCAAATGTCACCGCCAGAGGCTGGGATAAGGCATGGCAGCTTCCAGCGAGTCATCTGCAGGTAGCACAGACCCGCAGGGACCTGGGAAAGGGATAAAGTCGCAGCTGAGGAGGAAGAAACCTCCACCACAGCCAGGGGATGGCAGGACGCGGAGCTCCGCGCATTCAGCGTTATCGAGGCTCTCCTGCTCTGCAGCTGCTCGGCTTATCCTTATGCTTCCAGAACAGAGCAGGAGAAGAATGCCTCTCCTTGAGCATGAGCCTCTCTCTTGCTAACACATATTTAGAGCATGATCTCATCGCACAAGACGGATGGGTGTCAGGATGAGCCGCAGAGGAGGGCCCATGAAGCTCCCCTGGCAGGCTGCTGGCAGCAGCCCAGCTCCACACCAGGCACCATAAGCAGCAAATGCCTCCTGTCCGTGCCCGGGCACAGCACAGGCAGCCCAGGGGGAAAAAAACACCCTGAGTCACATCGGTGCCACACCAAATCTAAACAGCAGGAAGCACGGGCAGAACAAGGGGAGAGACAATTAAACATGTGGGAATTAGCAATCTGATTGACAGAGAGAACGTTTGGGGCTTTTCTAACCTGCGACCCACCTGAACACAGCTCCAGTCAATAATCCTGCCCTCTACACTTATTTCTCAGACTGGCAGCACTGGATACCACTACAAAGGAGTTTTGCAGCTACCATGAAAGCATGTAATAGGGGCTCCAGAACTATTACAAGAGAGATATGGAGGTGCTGGAAGGTGTCCAGAGAAGGGCCACAAGGATGAGCAGAGGGCTGGAGCACCTCTCCTATGAGGACAGACTGAAAGAGTTGGGGCTGTTCAGTCTGGAGAAGAGAAGGCTCCGAGGTGACCTCATTGTGGCCTTCCAGTATCTGAAGGGGACCTACAAGAAGGCTGGGGAGGGACTTCTCAGGATATCAGGCAGTGATAGGACTAGGGGGAATGGAATGAAGCTGGAGATGGGGAGATTCAGGCTGGACATAAGAAGGAAGTTCTTCACCATGAGAGTGGTGAAGCCCTGGAATGGGTTGTCCAGGGAGGTGGTTGAGGCCGTCCCTGGAGGTGTTTAAGACCAGGCTGGATGAGGCTCTGGCCAGCCTGATCTAGTGTGGGGTGTCCCTGCCCATGGTAGGGGGTTGGAACTAGATGATCCTTGTGGTCCCTTCCAACCCTGACTGATACTATGATACTATGATCTGAACATAGGGCAAACCTGTACCTCCCCCAAAATACCTATTTTCAAATGCTCCAACATTACCATACGCTGTTTCTGATCTTCAGAGATATATTTCAGTTACTCTCAGTTAGTCTGAGGTTGTCCAGTGAAGGGTTGCGACTAACTGCCTGCAAATACACAAGGTGCATAGCACAGAGACTGAGCAAAGGCCTGGACATAAACCACTGCTGAAATTGTGTCTGGCCTGAAATTGTGCCAAGGGAGGTTTAGGTTGGATACTAATAAAAATTTCTTTGTGTAAAGAGTGGTCAGGCACTGGAATAGGTTACCCAGGGAGGTGGTGGAGTTACCATCCCTGGAGGCATTCAAGAAATGTGTGGACATGGCACTTTGGGACATGGTTTAATGACCACGGTGGTGTTAGGTTGATGGTTGGACTTGATGATCTTAAAGGTCTTTCCCAACCAAAACAATTCTGTGACTCTACGATTGTACTCACTGTCAGCTACCACAAAGCTGCTTTGAATTGGCACCTCCTCCCATCTCTCTGAATTCATCATGTTTATCCCCAAACTAAACAAATTCTTTTTCTGCTTTGCTTATAGTAGTGTGTGCATTATCTGAGAGCCTCAGACATTGCACTGTGAATGATTTGTACTTCTAACAAAAAGCCTTGCTCCAGGACTTTGTGACTGAACACTGACTACCTGAGGGAAATCAAATTAACAGCAGCTGAGACAGAACTATTAAAGGCACGTTTCCCCCATGTACAGTAGTTTGTTAACGGATCCACAGACACCAAGAGGGTGAGGATAAAGCAAGGACATTTCTCTGAGCCACCACTTTCACGTTTCTGTCTATTTTTGTGAGGGAGCTGTGGACACAGTGATATTGAGAAGCACTGGGGTCCCTCAAGCCCCGACAAAAGCATGCAGATTTTACAGCCATGCACACTGTGAAGGCACTAGCTCCCAAAAGAAATCAAGCAAGCTTTTTGCTTAAGACTACAGAGGTAACTGCAAGGTTATTTCTGGCTGTTGATGCAAGTTAGTGGTGTACCAAATGCCCACCTTCCCTGACCAGAGTTCATGCCCTGAGGAAGCACCAACCAGCCTGCAGAGAAGGGGAAGGCTTTGGGCCTCCTGCTGCACATCCTGACAGGGAAAGATGCTCACAAAGCAGCTGTACTCACTTCCTGTGTTGACTCCTCCTGCCCAATGTGGGAGAGGACATCTCAACTGCTTTCAGAAGAGGACAAACTATGAAAATGTTCCAAATGGCAGGGACTGCTTTTGTCACCAGGAATCCTGGTTTGAAATGCAGGCAGTCACAGAGGCCACAACATCATGCCCAGGATGCCCGGGTGTTACCCAGGAAGAGAATACAGCAGGGGCTTGTTCTTAAAGACCATGCTAGCAGTGGCAAGAGACTTGATCCAGACAGCTCTGCCACAGATTTGTTCTGTGAATTAGGGAATTTACAAATTTACTTCTTTCCCCACATTTTTCATCTGTTTCATCTACCTAGCCTTCATTGGTTTTATGATGAGTGTCATGTTTGTGTGGTGCAGTGGACACCCTGGAGGGAAGGGATGCCATCCAGAGGGACCTGGACAGGCTGGAGAGGTGGGCACAAGCCAACCTCATGAGCTTCAACAAGACCAAGTGCAGGGTCCTGCACCTGGGTCGAGGCAATCCCAGGCACAAATCCAGGCTGGGCAGTGACTGGCTGGAGAGCAGCCCTGAGGAGAGAGACTTGGGGGTGCTGGTGGACGAGAAGCTCGACATGAGCTCTCAATGTGCGCTTGCAGCCCGGAAAGCCAATCAGATCCTGGGCTGCATCAGGAGAAGTGTGACCAGCAGGTCAAGGGAGGTGCTTCTCCCCTCTACTCAGCTCTGGTGAGACCCCACCTGGAGTACTGCGTCCAGTTCTGGAGCCCATATTACAGGAGAGATGTGGACGTGCTGGAGCGTGTCCAGAGAAGGGCCACGAGGATGATCAGAGGGCTGGAGCACCTCTCCTATGAGGACAGACTGAAGGAGTTGGGGCTGTTCAGTCTGGAGAAGAGAAGGCTCCGAGGTGACCTCATTGTGGCTTTCCAGTATCTGAAGGGGGCCTACAGGAAGGCTGGGGAGGGACTTCTCAGGATCTCAGGTAGTGATAGGACTAGGGGGAATGGAATGAAGCTGGAAATGGGGAGATTCAGGCTGGATGTGAGGAAGAAGTTCTTTACCATGAGAGTGGTGAAGCCCTGGAATGGGTTGTCCAGGGAGGTGGTTGAGGCCCAGTCCCTGGAGGTGTTTAAGACCAGGCTGGACGAGGCTCTGGCCAGCGTGATCTAGTGTAGGGTGTCCCTGCCCATGGCAGGGGTTGGAACTAGATGATCCTTGTGGTCCCTTCCAACCCTGACTGATTCTATGATTCTATGTTTCTAGGTGCTTAGAGCAACTACAACTTTGAGCTGGGACCTCCTAGCACTACTGGGACTAAAATATTGAAAAACTGTTTAAGGACCATTTTTATTCCATTTAGTAAATGGAGAAAGTAACTAAGTCAAAGAAGACAAAACACACCTTCCTTCAAAAGCCTCTTTAATCAGCCCCAGAATCTGAATCAATGCTGAGCACAATGATTTAACTTGGGTTTAATGAAAACTGAATAGACCAAAACACAACAAAAGAAGTCTCTTTACAAAAGGTATGGATTCGACCCAGCCTGTAAATAATTAAAGCCCCTCTCTGTTCCCTTCCACTTTCTATTTTAAGGCTTTTCATTATATGGGATCAAAGTCAGCTCGAGTTGGAGAGAGTTAGACAAATCCATCATGGAGACAGAATGAATGTATGATCTCACCCCCTGTGACAGCAGCCCAGCAGTACCACCTGCTTGAACTCCAGCTCATACCACTCCTGATGACACTGACAATGTCAAGCATACCACTCAAAATTCAAAGGAGGGGTGTGGAAACTCTCTCCACCTAAGCAAACAAAATGAAAGCACTGTAAACCTGGCACCAGGAACGCTACAGGTCGACAGGGCTGCAAAAAGAGCAGCGCCAGAAAGTGTCCAGACTCCAGGAGCATAACAGACTCACAGAATCACCAAGGTTGGAAGGGACCTCAAAGATCATCAAGTCCAGCCTGTCACCACAGACCTCATGACTAAACCATGGCACCAAGTGCCACGTCCAATCCCCTCTTGAACACCTCCAGGGACGGTGACTCCACCACCTCCCTGGGCCCACCAGGAGTCTCAGGAAATCAGCTGTATGGGAAGAAAAAAAAAAAGACCAATTTTTGTGATTTTTGTGTGGAGAGGAGGCAAATGAAGAGAGAGATGATGAATAGGATAGCTGCATAAAAATTACTCATAGCAAAAAGCATGGAAACGAATCATTTGTTTTCTCATAATAGAAGAAAAAGAATTCGCTGCAGCCAAAAGACAAAAGAATTAACAAGATATGGAGAAAAGTTAAACAGGGAGTTTAAAACTGGCAGGCAAATTCAACAACAGATAGAGGAAAACCCTGTTCCACCTTCTTAAACTTAAAGCATAGTTTACCCTGTGGAGCTGTCTGCAGCATAATATAATTGGGACCAAAAAGGACTATTAAAAAACCCCCAACAATTCATTAGATTGTTAATGAATTCCTGCATGTTCCCATTAGAAACTCATTTGTTTTAGAAAGAAAGAATGAATATAGTCTTTAATGAACCTTCCCCCTTTTTGTAAGCAATAGAAAACAAATATTTATACTTCCTGACACAAGCAATGATTAAATGTCAGAGATTAAGACATTCACCTTCAGGGGAAGCCCCAAGGATTAAGAAAATCCCCCTTTTGTCACTTTATTCCATAACTGGTGACTGGCCAGTTCCTAAACACTGTCAGGAACAATGTACTGGGTCAGACCCAACACACCAATGTTTGGTTAGCACTAAAGTTCAATCAAGAGATTTCTGTCTAAACCTTTTGTTTAAGGAAAAAAAAACACACCAACAAACCAAAACAAAAAAGCTGACAGCCTTGGGAGTGTACCACAAAACTTTGCCTTCTAAACCACTTTTTGCTCTGACTGCTAGCACTTGAAGATGAGTGCAGCAAGAATACATCAACTCTGCTCACTTTGGTGTGTCAAAACACTTTGGCCTAGATTTGGGTCAAGAAACCTTATTTCACTTCTCTGAGCTGACTGACACGTTCAAGACAAACTTGATTTCTGGTCTGCCACTGCATTAAGAGCATTTGCAGTTCGAGGAGCTGCCTGGCCTGGCTGATGAAACTTGCCCTGCACTGGGATATCTAGAGTGAAACTGTAGATTCGTTGCAGAGACCAAAAAATATCTCAGTTTGTGAAATTAATTTCTCAGAGTCCACCAAGATGAAAACAAAGCAGTTCAGCACACATCACTAGCTGAAAGAGCTGTTTCAAAACATGCTCTAGACTCAGACTGCATAGCAGGACCTTTTCCCAGTGAGAAAATCCACCCTGGGGAGGAGTAGAGGCCCCAAACAGCAATGTTCTCCTGGGTGACCTCATTAGCATCTGATGTGTGGGAACATCTTCAGCTGTGATTCTCCTATTTACTTGAAGACAGTTCTTTAATCAAAGTACTTTAATTTGGTACCAGACAGATAAATAAACCCACGTTATTCAGGTCCAACAGCTCTGCATAGGGGGAAAAAAAGGAAAAGAAAGGAAAAAAAGAAGCCTGCAATAAAAAAATAAGATTGGAAAGGGTTTGATGCTTTATGTGGGAGTTAGCTGTATGCAGAATTGAACTGTATTTTCTTGGTTTAGCTGAACTAAGATGTAGTGACAAGAGCATGCTGAATTAGATCCAGTTGTAACCTGAGGTGAACCTGCAGGATAAACCTTACGTCATTGTATTGCTGCAGTTCGTTCTTCTTTCCACAAGCAAATGTGGCTTGCTTCCCTCAGTCTCTGAAATGTCACATGGGCTGTGCTGGCCATGGGCTAGAAGTCTAAACAGAGCATGTTTGGATTTATTCATTTCAGGCCTCTGGGAATGGAACTGAGCTACTAGGAGAGACTGAAGACTACAAAGGCATGAGGGAGGCAAGAGTGAAGATCATTTAAAGATAATGGGGAGGGGGAGGGGGAGGGAAGGGGGTGTATTAAAATGTATCCTGTGTTGAAAGACATTCACCCACAGTTCTGTTGGACTTAGGAATTTCTGCCTATCCAAGGTAAAAACAAATCCATGTTCTGCCCCACCCTCACTCCCCCCACAAAGACATCCTGCCTTGCATCACTCTCCAGTGACGATGCCAAACCCTTCGTGGCTACAGGATGCTGAAAATACTTCATTTCTACATCACCATTCACATAACTCTCTAGAATAAGATATAAGTCTGTTCCAAGACACTGAGGGTTCCTCAGCATGAAGGACAATGAGGACACAGAGTACTTGGCGTGGCAATCATCTCTGCCAGGTTTCCATGACGGCATCGTTGCTCCCGAAACGTAACTGAGCAGGTAAAACTGCTTCTTCCACCGTACCTTAGGGCCAGAGCTACAAAACCTGCCCTGTGTTCCTCCTTCAGACATGCCTCTGAGCACAAACCTGCTTTCCCTGTCTCAGAGCCAGCTGGAAGGCTGGGTGACACAAGGTAAATGGGCACATAACCCTGTGTCATCTCAGTACCTGTCAGCTCCATTCCCTGTGAGCATTATCTCTGATTTCCTGCAGTGCAGCTGATACACGGGAGCCCCCTGATTACCTGGGTCCTTAGGAGCAAAGTAACTCCAGCTGTAACTGCTGGGTAATAGAGCCCTGCTCCATCACACAAGGTCTGCTCACAGAGGCTGCAGTCCTCTCCCTGCTGGGTGGGAATGGTAGGACCCTATGAAATTGATTCAGCACCCAGGTCGGGGAAGGAGTAGACAGTGATTTGACGTACACTGCTGCTGACTGCAAAGCCTGGATCAGAACCCATGGGCTTGCTCACACACACTTGCTCCTCCTGCCTAAAACAAGTCAGGCAGCAAACAGTGGGCTGCAGCAAGGACAGAGGAGTCCTGTGGCCACTAAGAACATTCACAAATAACAACCATCCCTAGATATCCTCCTGCAAAACTGTTAAGAAGCACAGAATGCTAGGGGTTGGAAGGGACCTCCAGAGATCATCAAGTCCACCCCATCTGCAAAGTAGGACCACTTGGAGTAGGTCACACAGGAAGGCATCCAGATGTGTTTTGAAGAGCTCCAGAGAAGGAGACTCCACATAACCATCCTGGGCAGCCTGTTCCAGTGCTCCATCATCCTCACAGTGGGAAAGATTTTTCTCATGTTGAGCTGGAATTTCCTGTGATTTCCTGGGATGATATCCCAGGTCTTGTCTACTTGAAAAATGTTTCTCCTTTCTCTTTCTACACTGGCAGTGGACAACACAGAGCCTGCACTCAGGACCTTCCACGCTGTCAAGAATTACTCTGCTACTACAGGTTTCTCCTTCCCAAGAGCTATGGTGCTATATGTTCTTTTCCAACCCTGTATAATATTTTTTTAAAGAGAAATTCAGGTACAAATCCTTCATAATGACTTTCCTTATGCATATTCAAGCTCATATATAGTGGAGAAGTAGACTTGATGATCTCTGAGGTCTTTTCGAACCTTATTGGTTCTATTATTTTGCTTAATAAAAACATAAATATCTATCTAATTCCATCACTGCAGGCCTTGAATAACTGGAAATCCTCCTCCTCCTACATAATTTGTCATGATTTCTGCCTTATGAGAAGCAGATGTAGGAATATAAACTTACAAACAGTTACATAAGACAGAAGAACATACAAACTAAAGGAGCTTTAATAGTTAGGGATATAGAGAAGTCTGACAGAGCTGAGGAAAAGATGACTTGTAATTTGTCCTTAGGGTGGACAGGCTTACTAGTATTTAATTAGTATAAATAGAAGGAAATCTGAGGAAATGCTGTCATTCCTTAAGATATGTGGAAATCAAGAGCTGGGAGAACTAATTATGAAGCAGCTATATCAATAGATATAAACATAGTATGTGGAGATGTCAGTTTACAACATGAGATCACCTGTCTCTTGCCTTAGTTTCCCCTGTTGGAACAGTAGTGGATGCACCCACATGGCTCACTGATGCCACTTGCACACAGTCTGGATTATTATGCATCCTCACTAAGCATACCTGATGTCTTTCATTGCCTACCATGAGGTCCATCAACAGTCCACTCTTTATGCCTTTTTGTAGTTTGCATTCTCCTCCTCTTGGAGTAGAGTCTCACATTACTCATGCTGCCTTCTCCTACTCTCAGTGCAAAAATCAGAAGGGAAATAAAATCCATCAATCCCCTACTTGGCTTATTAAATCTCTCTCACACTTTCCATCATTCCCTGTGGCCCTGCAACTTGAGCTTTTAGCTCACTGCTTGCAGGGCTCTTTAATCCTTTAGATTTCTGACTGGATGGCTATGAGCAGATATCCACCACAATCTCCCCAACCTCTTGTCTCATTTTCTAGTCCCTGACAAGAATTGTTGTTCTCACTTGTGGTCTCTCCTACCTCTGCTGCAATGGCAAAAAGCTTTTTCCAAGGTCACATATCTACCCTTAGCCAGGTGTTCTTTGACTTATAATGAAAACCACAGGATAGCATAAATGAACCTAGGGTTCACGATGCAAGGCCCTGTTGTTATAAATGATAATTAGACAGAACCAGAAATGGGCATGAAAGTGGGATCATTAGCAAATGTCAGCTTCTCAGCACACTCCAAGCATCTGCATTTGGAAATTCTTGTTGCTGTACCTCATGTGAATTGCAGTTTGCAGCTCCCTTGCACTGTTCTCCCATTAGGTGTGGGAATGAAGCATAGAAACAATTTGTTTTATCACCTCCACTCTCACGAAAGAATTGAATTAAAAATAGCAATAAGGCATCACATTTAAGAGGGCAGTAAAACAGAACTGTAATGACCACAGGCTCGCTCCTTCCCACCTACAGCAAATCCTGCGGGGGGGGGGGGGGGGGGGAAGGCTACAGCCCTGCTTAGGATCCTTCTCCCAGATTTTGCCCTGAGAAAAGGTTTCTTGAGAGGGAATTCACTGTGGGATAAGTGCCAAAATCCACACCCATCCTCTCAGTCCTGAGGGCATTTGCTTGGAGGAGCTGATAATCTGCTCTGCTGTTCCACCTTGCTGGCATGGCTTTTCCATGGTGATTTTCTCCTAGAAACACTTGCCAGTCAAGCATCATGGGGCCCATTTCCTTGAGAAGGTTCTTCATTGTACAGGAGCTTTAGTGTAAACCCAGCACAAGTGGTTGGCATTTTAAACTTGGCTCTCCCATGGGTGGCCAGTGGTGCCAAAACCCACAGCTTGCCCACTCTTTCCCTATACGGGACATTGAAATTCTGCACCTCAGAACACCACAGGACTAGCAAATGACTCACACTGCTGACATCCACTGGATACAATTAAATGTTTTCAATACCAATGGGCATGAATCAGGTCCCTGCAAAACTGCAAACTTTCATCTGAGCTTGAAAAAAAAACCCCAAGGAACGGAAGATGCCAAATGAACACCCCCTGCAACCATTCCTTTCAAGCAAGTATTGCAGAAGGAAAACATTTGCCTGCAGGATACAAGGTAATACCCAGCTAGCAAGAGTTAATAAGACTCTTCTGCTGGTCCCTAAGATGCATGAACCTGTGCTCTCTGGTGGATTGCCAAAATGCACAAAAATACTGTCAGATAGAAGCTGCAAGCAACTGGGGAGAGAAAATAAGGATGGTGACATTCTGGATAAGAATTTAGTGGTTTGGCTTATTTAATTTGAATGCTTTATACTTATATATATTTGGCCTTTGGTATTTAAGGGGTTTCTCTCCAGAACACTCCTCTCACAATGGCAGTAAATCCTGCAGGAAATGCATGCGTGCCATTTCATCAGTGCTATTGGATTTGTAGGTGAATTGAGGTTCACCCTAGATTTACAAGTGTGGTACAAAGGCCCTTTGCTTCCTGGAAGACAAAGAATGGGTGAAGGAAGATCAAGGACAGAGGATCGACCCATGAGGACTTCTCTGCAATCTCTCCCACAGCTCTCAGGAGATGTCTGCCAGCTGCAGAGGCTGTCATCTAGGAAGATTTAGGAGCAGGCTAAGGAAAAGGATCATGGCACCCAGTAGTTCACAGATCCTGAGCACAGGGCATGCACACAACAATGGCCAAGCCCAACCATGAGAAACAGGGCTGGGAGTCCCCCTCCCCATAAGTGTTAAACCTCTTCTTGGCCAGTGATCTGCTCAGTCTTACTGTAACACCTTTGCCACACAGGAATGGTGACCCTCTCTGAAAATTTCAAGGTAAGGGTAAGAAAAGCACTTAACATACTTCCTAGAGTTTTACACACAAATGCCCAGAGCTTTTCCATCTAATGCATGCCTAACTTAAACTCCAGTGTGAATTTTGTTAATGGAAAAATCCATGAGACAACACAACTTTTCTTAATGCTGCTGTCACATGCAGAGTAAGCAGCGTTGTGAAAGCTGTGTGCTCAGGATGTGTTAATTGCCAGACCCCAGGAGCGTTCCCTTCACCCTACTCCACATCTTCCTATACAACATCCTTTACTACAGTGTGATTGAGAGTCAGTGACCCATATTTTGAAGGCAGATTATTGCAGTTTAAGTTTATAACATAAACATTAAGCATAAGGTCATTGCTTAATAAAATTCTGCTGTGGCTTACTACCATTCTGCACCACTAATAAATATTTACTTACCCTTAAATTACTCTGACTGACTGATGTATATGATAAACCAGGAAGGACCCTTTCACCAGCACACAAGAATTTTTCACTCAAAATATAATGAAGATGGCAAACAGAGATTTATGTGTATCCCATGGCCTCACACCATCCTAGCTGCCATTTATTAAAGAAAATATTTTGAACAAGCCAAAGAACACTGCAAATCCAGCCCTTTACAGCTCTGGTTTACATCTCTGTTGGACAAATGGCATCAGGACATGAAAGCCATTAACCTCTCCTGTTGAGGGTCACTGCATTTATGACATGACAGAAGAACCAGCAGAAGGAGTCACACGCACTTAATTGTATAGGCTATTTGCACATAACATAACCAAACAGTCCAACTAAAACAGCTCATCAAACTGGCATGTTAACTGGCTAGGAAGAGCTCAGAAGAGTTTCTAACTCATATATGAGGAGGAAAAGCATGTAAGTAGGTAAGGGAATTGGTTTTTCTCTGAAGAAGTGACACTTCATTAGGATGTGACAGAAGGAATTTCTCCCCTTGCTCGAACAGCTTTGCTTTTCTGTAGGCACTCAGACTGGCAATTGTCTTTATTGCTCCACTAAGCTGCTCCACAGTGTCTTAAGAAGGATTTTCCTGGGGCAAACTAAGAGAACAAATTACTTGATAAGCAAATTTTTTGTGCTTTAGATGGGAGATAAAGGTGCCTTCACAACTGCTCTTCTCAGCTTGAACCCTTGCCCTACACCTCCAGTGACGTCACTGGCCTCTCTCTTAATTTCTCATGGCTGTGGGGTCACAAATTTTCTGTTACCCAACTTCACCACAGGACCTACCTGAGGATCAAGACCTGACACCAGAACACAATCACTACATTCCCTGGTTAGCAATCTCAGACTTATTTCTGAGTCCCCTTGTACCCATCGCTGGTGAGGCCACACCTCAAGTGTTGTGTCCAGTTTTGGGCATCTCAATGCAAGAGAGATGTGGAGGTGCTGGAGCCAGTGTAGAGGAGGGCAACAAAGCTGGGGAAGGGCTTGGAGAACAAACCTGATGAGCAGTGACTGAAGGAGCTGGGGCTGGTTAGTTTGGGAAAGAGGAGGCTGAGAAGAGACCTCATCGCTCTCTACAGCTACCTGAAAGGACCTTGTGGAGAGATATCACGGGTAATTAGTGATAGAACAAGAAGGAACAGCCTCAAGCTGAGATTGGGTAGGTTTAGACTGGACATTAGGAAACATTTTTGCAGGGAAAGAGTGGTCAGGCATTGGAATGGATTGGGCAAGGAGATGGTTGAGTCACCAACCCTGGATGTGGTTAAAGGTCATTTGAATGTGGTGCTTGGGGATATGGTTTAGGAGTGAACCTTGTGGAGTAGGGATCTCAGTTGGACTTGGTGATCCTGAGGATCTTTTCCAACCTGAATGTTTCTCTGTGATTCTGCTGCCTTTGGTGAATTTCTGGTTTCTGGAGCTACAAAAACATTAAATCTGCCAACATAAATGCAGAGTTCATCATATACATCTGCAAAGTAAACCATTTTCAGAGCACACATTCAAAGACAAATTCATATAAAGGTTTTATACAGACAATTAAACCAGCACAGCAAAACACACAGCACAGAACAAGGGTGGTAGTATGGCAGCACTTAGGTTGAATGTAAATGGTGAGTAACTCAGTATTCCAGCCTAGTCTCTGATAGGTTACTTCTTATTGTAAGGCTTCCAATTTGATATGCAAAACCAATTCCTGCTTCTTGCCTCAGTTGGTACCATTCCAAAAGTGAGGTTCATCTCAACAAATGTCCCTATTATAGTGCCTTGGAAAACTTACCTTCTCTCTACTCATCTTTGCTTTCCATGTAGACCAGGTACTTCGTACCTGGTATTTGCAGAAGCATTTAACCTGGACCTGTTTTTTGGCAAGAAGTCTACAGATCTGAGCAAGACAGCCTTAAGATAGAACTAAAACATCCAATGAGTGTTTCAACCTTTTCAGCATGGATCCTGTTGAGACTGACTCCTGTAAATTATATGGAATTTTCATGTGTTCTGCTCATTCAGACTCCAATGGCAATAAAGGGGAGAAAAGAGTCATTTCTCAGGGACTTAATTTACTACCTGAATTTTATGCATGGTCAGTTATACCACATAAAATAACCCTAATGCTATTTCACAACATTCTGCACAGTCAGCTTTATCAGATAAAGTCTGAAAAATCCAATTAAAACTTAAAAAGAAAAATTACCTTTTAAAAACCAGTTGGAGTTAACAAAAGTGACAGCTGGATCATTCAGTGACAAGAAGATCATATTCTAGCTAAAGACAGCTGAGAGCTAAGCTATGGAAAACCTGTTCAAACACTCAAAGTTTGATTGTAGGTCTCCTAACCTATTGACAGTAACCTTACCAATGCCAATTACAGCAAATATTGGAGCAAAACTCAGAAGTCTGTTTTGGGTTGGGCTTTCCCTTTTCCCCATTTTACAGAACAAACCAGCAACTGGCTCTTGACAAGGAGCTAAAAGGGCACACCAAGATTTGTTGTCTCAGAAGACTCCTTCTATTACCCAATTGTTGTGAGTAACCTGTCAAAGACTGTAGAAGTTTGGATGCCCAGCTTTTAGCTGTATGATCTTTCGCCTCGTTGCCTCCCAAGTCTTCCCTGGATACTTAGAGAGGAACACTGAATACACCAAAACAACAGGAGATGTCATGTGCAGTCTTCTCATTGACTTCAAAGGACTGATAAGCTGGCCATTTAAGATTTGAATATTTCAGGAAGAAGTGAGAGCTATTGTTGAGCAAAGGGCAGAGTCATGTTCGCTGTCTTATTCTCTGCATTGCAGGTATTTACTTTGGCCTCCCCAACGACAGAACGTATTCTGTACAATCAAGTTCTGTTAATGCTCCTCTCCACATTTAGCCTCAGTTCAAAAGCATTTCCTAGGGAAACACTACCATGGGAACCACAGTCATGTCCTGGGAAAAGAATGACAGATCCTTAATAAAACTGATGAGCTCCAAAGCTTTTAGAACAAGGTCTCTCTTCTAGCCTGCTACACCACTTCATGTGCAAGGTAAGACATCATGGCTGAATCTGTGTCCAAAGCAGAAGAGAAAATTCTGTTCTGAACTGGAGTCATACAGGAAATTCATAGAATCATGGAATTGTTAAGATTGGAAGAGACTTCAAGAACCATCTAGTTCCAACCCCCTGCCATGGGCAGGGACACCTCACACTACATCAGGTTGCTCAGAGCCACATCCAGCCTGGCCTTAAAAACCTCCAGGGATGAGGTTTCCACAACCTCCCTGGGCAACCTGCTCCAGTCTCTCACCACCCTCATGGTGAACAACTTCTTCCTAACATCCAATCTGAATCTACCCATTTCTTTTTTTGTTCTATTCCCCCTAGTCCTATCATTATATGACACCCTAAAAAGTCCCTCCCCAGCTTTCCTTTATGCCCCCTTAAAATACTGGAAGGCCACAATAGAATCAGCAGGAAAAGGGCTGGCAGTTAGATTAGTACAACACAGACTTGTCCAAAACCAGGAGAGAGAGAACACAGATGGATACCAGAAACATGGAAGACACCTGAAAACCGTTCACATTACTCCAGGTTTGCCAGGAAATTCATCATGGTAAATTTCAAAGCAGACAGAGGGAAATGAGACTTGCTCAGAGTTCTGTGGAGTAAAGCCACTTAAGTAACATACATATTTACAACAAGACATGGTAAAGCAGTACAGTTTAAGTCAGATTTTATTCCTGCACACAGATTACAGCTGCAGCAAACCTGATGTGACTTATTTCCACTGGAGAATTATTTTATTTCATTCAGCCGATGCCCACTGAAAACAGGTTTAGAGTGTAGTCAGGTGAATGAGTGTCTGATGAATGGTGACATATCTTGTGCTAAGCTGTTGTCCCTTATCTGAGATAATAAAGATCACCTGAATGCACAGCAGGAAGGCATATCTTCAACCACCCCCTTGCACCATGCATTTGTGGTGAGCAGCAAGTGCTCTTCATCCATTTCAGGGCAGAACGAACAGCCACCCCTGACTTTGATCTAAAGTTTGCACTGGATCGGCCTAGGGAAGCTCCCAGAGGAGTGTACCTTTTGTTGGAAAACTGCAAATTCTCCAGCTGTCTGAAGGATGCTACTGATCCTCTAGATCAACTAGAAAAACTCAACTCAAAATCAAGGTCTACACAAGGTGTTAACCTCAGTTCAACTCTGCAACCATCCCTGGTAGAAAGTGGCCTAGGAAATCAACTTTCAGCTCATACAAAGGCCTGAGCTGCTGTTTGTAATTACTTCTGGAACTCTTGCAAAGATGTGTTGCTCCAAGATGAACCAATTAATTTTAGCAGTTTTATTGCCTCACGCCTACTAAACACAGGCCAAATTTATAAGCCTGGAGAGGCTAATTTTTACCCCTTCATATGCATATATAGTAGCTGAAAAGAAACAAGACACATTTTGCAGGGTGCAAAGCCTAAGTTCCAAAGTGAGATCAGGGGAAAATGCACAGAAGACAAGTTGGCACAGTGAAATGAAGTTAATAAAGGAAAAATGAATATCAGCAAATTAGTCTATTTCTTGACAGTAGATCTGTTATGCTCTGGAACATTCTCCTGAGAGCAGCAGTGGGAGCTCCATTACTTTGATAATTTAAAATTAGACCAACAGACAAAAAAAAAAAAAAAAAAGTAGTAAATGTACAGCACAATGCAGAATAATTTTATATAGGGAGGGCAATGAAGTAGATGACTAATAAGTCTTTCTTTCTAGCAGCTATGAATCATACAAGTGCAGTTGTGGCTTGACATTGGGGTTCCTGGTAACAGACACACAGGCTCCCACATGCACCAGTTGCTAATGGCTGGAGAAACCAATTCTTCCCATGCAATAAACCATAAATACATGTTATCAGAGTGTCTGCCTACTCTGCAGAGACTTCATCTAATGATGCTTTATTTACAACCCCCTCTCCTCCAAATAATAAAAGCAATACTGGTTTTATTATTCCATGCACATTCATTTTGTTGGGACAGAACTTCCTTAGCTGAGAGAATATATTGGAGCTCATTTACGAACCTTACCTCTGGTTTATGTCAAACCAGAGGTAAGAATTCTTGGTCACAGGTTACACCATACTTTAGTTCAGTTTAATTCATGCTCCATTCAGAGGCATATTTAAGACAAACATTTGATCTTTTGAGGTCAGTATTTTCACAAAGGAGGTGAGGGAAAGAAAGAAGCAGAGTTTTTGTTTGATTCCTCTGTTTTCCAAGATTTCTCTAGTGCTGTTGATAGGCAAAGAGTTATTTGAACTAAGCTGCCTGGGCCAAGCTGTTTGACCCGAGCACTACCTGAGATTCAGCCATCTGAACAGCTGTGCTGTGACAGTGCCACGCTGCCGAGAGCATGGAGCAGGGGTTAAACACTGACCACGACAACAGCACTTTGCAAATCAAAAGCAGGGAGAAGTAACAGTTGAAACTATATACAGGATGGTATCTCAGATAAATCTGAACATGATGTGACTTAGATTTGGTTGTAAAGCAAGCCTGGCTCAAACAAAGGCACTGCTGTCAAGGACCACACAAAAAGTGAAACTTCCTGTGCTGCTCGTTTCACTTTTATATAAAACAATCACCTCCAACTACAAATTTGCAAGCACCATATCTAAGGACACAGGCAGCAAATTCCCTCAAACTCTCTTGGAGTTAGGGAGAGTAGGACAACATGTTCAAAGATTTTCAAGTCTTTTATTTCACTATTCTGGGGGAAAGTGCACTGATGGGGAAAAAATACCGACATGCTTCTTCCAAGACATTGTCACTGGAGCAGGCTGAGGATGGTCCAGCACACCTGAGAGTGGTGGTGAATGGTGCCACATCCAGCTGGCAGCCAGGCACTAGTGGTGTCCCCCAGGGATCAGTGCTGGGCCCTATCCTGTTCTATATCTTTACTGATGATTTGGATGATGGGATTGAGTCCATCATCAGTAAATTAGCAGATGACACCAAGTTGGGAGCAGGTTGTAGACAGGAGGGGGTTGGTCTCTTCTCCCAGGTAACCAGCACCAGAACAAGAGGACACACTCTCAAACTGCACCAGGGGAGGCTTAGGCTGGAGGTGAGGAGAAAGTTCTTCACAGAGAGAGTTGTTAGCCACTGGAAGGTGCTGCCCAGGGAGATGGTGGAGTCACCATCCCTGGAGGTGTTCAAGTGGGGATTGGACGTGGCACTTGGTGCCACGGTTTAGCAGTCATGAGGTCTTGGGTAGCAGCTTGGACTTGATCTTTGAGGTCTTTTCCAACCTTATTGATTCTATGATTCTGATGGCTTCACATAAAGCACCTTAACATTGAGGAGAAGAGGAGCAACAAAGTGCTGCTTGTTGCTTTTTGGGAGCAATCTGTCTCCTTTGCAGGCAGGTGGTTTTGTCTTTCAAGTCTCATCTCACAGAGTCTAAGCTCTCTATGGAACATTTTTTCCAAGCACCCTGACCGGCCATGCCTGTGTGTCACTGTTCAAACAATGTGATGATCAGAAAATTATATATTCAAGCCTGGTAGTGAATTCAGCTAGATAGTGATGCACAGACACCATTGTGAGTGCAATATAGGATGAACCACAACATTCTGAGTTTCATAGAATCAACAAGGTTGGAAAAGACCTCAAAGATCATCAAGTCCAACCTGCCACCCAACACCTCATGACTACTAAACCATGGCACCAAATGCCACGTCCAATCCCCTCTTGAACACCTCCAGGGATGGTGACTCCACCACCTCCCTGGGCAGCACATTCCAATGGCTAACAACTCTCCCTGTGAAGAACTTTCTCACAGCCTTTTCCTTGTATTCTTACAGTTGCATAACAAAACTGAAATCACACAAAAATCACTACTACACCAAAGATATTTATCTACAGTCTTTTTCACTTAAGATTTTGTTGGAAATCCAGCTCAATGCTAAAGGGGATAGTAGTTTAGCCAAGAAGGTCTGCAAAAGTACTTCACCTTGATCTGGGTCTCTTATCTGGCTCTTTCTTTATGTACTCAACAAAAAGAGAAAGAAATAGAAATCAATTCATACTGCCACCAGGAAAGCAAAAAGAAAACAGAATGGCTATTGATTTATTTTGAGATTAACAGCAAACAGACACATGATTAGGATTAGGCCAGCACTGTCATGGGACTGTATTTATGTGTCCCCCCAAAATTTACGTTTATTAACATTTAGAAAGGAAATCCATTAGAGGACCTTCAAAGCATTTTGGTCAGCAGACCCAGATTCATAATTCAAACACTTCCAGTCCCAGAACACAATGACTTCTCACTTAGGGTGCTGGCCAAAGTGGATGTGGTTCTTTCGACACATTACAAGAAAGAGTCTTGGCATAGAGAATGCAGTTTTGATGCAACTACCTACCTTGGGAGACAGTCACTGGAAGGATCACTTCTAACTCTTGTCTATAGCACAGTCAATGTAACTTTACATATTACTACTGTCTGAAAATAGTTCTATTTGCAGTAAAAACTGTATGCATTATTCTTTCCCACCCCCAATTTTCAAAATATTTGCCTTCAAAACATACTTCATGGGTTTCCTCTTTTTCTCTGTAACTACTGTGACTGAAATAGGGGCAGTGCTAAAATAAAGGATGACAGAAGGCAAAACAACAACTGGAAAAAACCAAACATTTCTTAATGTCCTAACTCCCTAAGTGGGGACTGCTACACTCTCAGAATAACCTTCATCACAGAAGAAAAGCTATGGCTGGCTGCCAGCAGCTGCTGAAGGGAGGGTTCTGTTGTTTTCCTGCAGCACAGGGAGCTGTGGCCCTGGGATGTGGGGCTGGAGACTAAGTTGATAGGGTAGTCCCAAAGGGGAAATGAGGAAGGTGGCAGGGTGGGGTAGGATGGGTAAAAAGGAGACTGAGGAGGAGAAGGTGTGATCATCAGAGATTCTCACACCAGCTGGTGAAGTCCTTAAAGGCCACCTTCAGCTGAGATCTGGACTTCATCCGTACACACAAGTATATCAGGACAACTTCACCTGTGCAAGATGCTGAGAACCTCTATGAGATCTAAACGCTCCTTTAATTCCTTTGCCATAGCAGGACCTGAAGGTGCCTCAGCATCTCCTAACACTACACCTGACGTCATTATCATGCTGCAGCAGATAAGGAAATGTCACATGTATCAACAATGTTGCTTACAAAAATCATGTCTGCACAAAGCAAAGGGAAAGTACAGAATGGGTGAAAATGAGTGAAGTCTCACCCTGACCTAAATGGCAAAACCCACTGACTGGCTTCAAGCAGGTACACGAGCTGGTCACAAAAATGGTAAAAACTGGATGTTAGGAAAAAGTTCTTTACAATGAGGGTGGTTGAGCACTGGAACAGGTTACCCAGAGAGGTAGTTGAGGCCCCATCCCTGGAGATATTCAAGGTGAGGCTCAATGAGGCTCTCCAGGCAACCTGATCTAGTGGAGGATGTCCCTGCTCACTGTGGGGCTGTTGGACTGTCCAGTTCCGACTGGACAGATGGGCAGAGTCCAATGGGATGACATTCAACAAGTCCAAGTGCCAGGTGCTGCACTTTGGCCACAACAACCCCATGCAGAGCTACAGGCTGGAGTTGGAGTGGCTGGAGAGCGGCCGGACAGAGAGGGACCTGGAGGTGCTGATCGACAGCTGCCTGAACATGAGCCAGCAGTGTGCCCAGGTGGCCAAGAAGGCCCACAGCATCCTGGCCTGCATTAGGAATAGTGTGGCCAGCAGGAACAGGGAGGTCACTGTGCCCCTGTATTCCGCACTGGTTAGGCCACACCTTGAGTCCTGTGTCCAGTTCTGGGCCCCTCAGTTTAGGAAGGATGTTGTCTTGCTGGAGCATGTCCAGAGAAGGGCAACAAGGCTGGGGAGAGGCCTTGAGCACAAGCCCTATGAGGAGAGGCTGAGGGAGCTGGGGTTGTTTAGCCTGGAGAAGAGGAGGCTCAGGGGAGACCTCACTGCTCCCTACAACTACCTGAAGGGTGGTTGTAGCCAGGAAGGGGTAGGTCTCTTCTCTCTAGCAACCAGCACCAGAACAAGAGGACACAGTCTCAAGCTGCGCCAGGGGAAGTTTAGGCTCGAGGTGAGGAGAAAGTTTTTCACCAAGAGAGTCATTTGCCATTGGAATGGGCTGCCCGGGGAGGTGGTGGAGTCACCGTCCCTGGAGGTGTTCAAGAGGGGATTAGACGTGGCACTTGGTGCCATGGTTTAGTAGTCATGAGGTGTTGGTTGACAGGTTGGACTTGGTGATCTTTGAGGTCTCTTTCAACCTTGGTGATACTGTGATACTAGATGACCTTTAGAGGTCCCTTCCAACCCAGGTGATTCTATGACTAACCATATTTAGTGATTAACACCGCAAACTATTGCTTCTACACTATAAACCTTGCAGATTTTGCTCTGTGAGAGGGAAAGCACAGGGAGTGTCAGGAGCACTGGTACCTTCCTCACAGTGGCATGACTCTGATTCTCTGATCACACTTTTTCCTAAATGAGCAGCTGATTCCAGGATCATCGATTGCTTTATCGATGCAATTCCATGCTGTTCAGTGCAGTTACTTAGACACAACTCTGAAGTGGTTATAGGATCAGGGCCTTGGGGTTGTGAACAGTCATTGGCTTCTCTGCCATTAACAGGTCATTGATAAACTGCAGTTTCCTTCACATCTGCCAGAGTGCTACTAAGGTACACATATATCACTGTCATTTTTCTGCTACAGTGTTTTAAAATGCAGGATCAGATTTCAAATGCAATCAATAGCAATCCAGTTGCAAGCACCTCTAATGAAGAGCAGCAGAAACAATTTGGGATTAGATTTTCACCTCACAGGTCTCAAAAACCCCACCTAAAACCTCTCTCAGCTCCACTTTATCTGCCCAAAAAGAAGATCAAGGTGTTTACCCCAGGGTCTGAGCCAGGGAGGATACACACAAACACTGAACCTCACACGCAGGGCAAGAAACTCCCCTGGGTTGCATGAAGTTATTGCTGCTATGGATTACTTGTGCTGCTACATCTGTGTCCAGTTCTGGGCCCCTCAGTTTAAGAAGGATATTGAGACACTTGAACGTGTCCAGAGAAGGGCAGCGAGGCTGGGGAGAGGCCTTGAGCACAGCCCTACGAGGAGAGGCTGAGGGAGCTGGGGTTGCTTAGCCTCAAGAAGAGGAGGCTCAGGGGAGACCTTATTGCTCTCTACAACTACCTGAAGGGAGGTTGTAGCCAGGACGGGGTTGGTCTCTTCTCCCAGGCAATCAGAACAAGAGGACACAGTCTCAAGCTGTGTCAGGGGAAGTTTAGGCTGGAGGTGAGGAGAAAGCTCTTCACAGAGAGAGCTGTTAGCTATTGGAATGTGCTGCCCAGGGAGGTGGTGGAGTCACCATCTCTGGAGATGCTCAAGAGGGGATTGGACGTGGCACTTGGCGCCATGGTTTAGTCATGAGGTCTGTGGTGACAGGTTGGACTTGATGATCTTTGAGGTCTCTTCCAACCTTGGTGATTCTGTGATCTGTTCTTCTAGTACGTATTTCTACTATTCTGAGTCCTGTAATTCATGGTAGTCAAAAGGACAATGATGACTATCAATTGTTAAAAGCATTTACAAGAGGAATTCAAAAAATGAGTTTACAACAGGCAAGCCTGTTCCACCATGCCCTCTCCATGTGCCTGTTGTAGCTTTACCTCCTGGCTGTCAGTAATGACAGATTGGTAGTGGTGATATGGGTCAAGTTCAGTGCAAACTTGTCCACACCACTCTGACCATGCATGGCAGCTCTTCCTGTTCCCTGACTCTTAATCCAGCCTCAGCAAAGCCTGCAAGTCACAGCAGCTGCATATTTTGTCAAAAACTGAAGGATGTCATTAATTAGAAATACTCTTTCTGCTGCTGTGGGAGCTAAAGATAAAGGCATAACGAAACACAGCACATCAGTTGACTGAGCCTGTTTTCAGCTTTACTTTCTTGAATATAATTTCCTAACTCACCTGTGTCAAAACCCTCTGCAATGCAACACAACTCACAGAGAAGTCAGCAGTGATCTTCACTTGCCTTCTAGAATATGACTATGACTATTTGATTTTAGATGCTCAGTGAACATCCAGTGATGCCCCAAACCAACATGATTCCCATTTTTAGATTCACAAGCTAGAAGAGGAGGAAGGAATAAGATCACAAAATGAATGAAAAATACTATTAAGTGTATGCTGATGTAAATTGGCCCCCATCTCCTACACCCCAACTGAAAATCCATTATCTTTGCTCATAAAGTAGATTTGTGCACTTGACTTTCACTTCCTTGAACCAATTCATTCAGATTAAGGGCTACTGCTACCTGTGCAGCTCTCATCCAAACTGCTATTCCTTACTGGTAAAAATTCCTTTATTAAGCCCCAGACTTTAAATAGGGCTGTGGTGTCTGATCCAATTCCAAATTACAAATGTGTATTATCTTAGTTGTCTTTGTGAAAGAAATCTGGAGAATATCAATGCAAATCAACCTGAAATCAAGATGTGTTTTCTTTTCAATATAGTTTCCAAGGGTTCCTCTAATATCATAAAGGGCAACATTTATTTAGTTGAAAATCTGAGTGTGGTAGATTGGCTCCTTGGGGTAAATTTGGGGGGGGGGGGGCCTAATCCAACCTGCTACATACCTAGAAGCTGTATGTCCAAAAAAAGTCCAGTATTGAGGGTTGGTGTGCTCAAACAGGGCCAGAGAATTCCAACTCCCTTGTTGAGAAGCCAGCAAGACACTCATACCCACGTTTCTAAATCCACACCCCCAATTCATCACTGCAGTTTTCACAGAAATTGTTCATTTATGTAACAGGAATGTGACAAAGGCCCATTTTAGCCCAGCTGGTCATCCTGGACCCTGAAAAGCCTCACAATCACTCCCAAACCACATCTCAGCAGCCTGGGAAACGTTACCAGTACTGTCATGGAGCCTCCTTCCTTGATTTTAAGGTCAAAGGCTTATGGATCTGGCTACTAAGGAGAAAGAGAGGTGGAGGAAGCCTCATACCCTGGAGGTTTTTAAGGCCAGGCTGGATGTGGCTCTGAGCAACCTGATGGCAGTGGGGTTGGAACTATATGATCCTTGAGATCCCTTCCAACCCTAACAATTCTATGATAAAACAGTCTTCACCAACAACTCCTATGCCTCTAGCACCAGGAACATCAAGTGAGGTGTGTGGTTGCTTTCTCATTCCTTCGAAGTGCACAAAGCAGTTTGTTTTCTTACACCTAAGAATGAAAAGGGGAACAGAGGCATAGCACAAAAGCAGCCCATCTGCTCAGCAATGCTTGCACTGGAGTGAGGATCAGCATTCTTACAGCTTACGACTGGCAACAGCACCTGGGTTCACAGAGACCACGGAACAGTGGGAATGACAGTAAGTAGGAAAGGCTTGCTAAAGCCTGCAAACACAACACAGGAGTTTTGCCCCCAAACAAACACAATTCCAAATGTGCAGCAGCAGACCAAGCAGCTCTGAGAAGCTTCTCTCAGGCTGAGCATTCACAAGAATAGAATAGAATAGAAGTTGGAAAAGACCTTTGAGATCATCGAGTCCAACCTATCATCCAACACCATCTAATCAACTAAACCAAGGCACCAAGTGCCTCATCCAGGCTCTTCCTAAACACCTCCAGTGATGGTGACTCCACCACCTCTCTAGGCAGCACATTCCAATGGCCAATCTCTCCTTCTGTGAAGAACTTCTTCCTAACATCCAGCCTAAACCTCCCCTAGCACAGCTTGAGACTGTGTCCTCTTGTTCTGGTGCTGCTTGCCTGGGAGAAGAGAACAACCCCCACATGGCTCCAACCTCCATTCAGGTAGTTGGAGACAGCAATGAGGTCTCCCTGAGCCTCCTCTTCTCCAGGCTCAGCAACCCCAGCTCCCTCAGCCTCTCCTCATAGGGCTTGTGCTCCAAACCCCTCCCCAGCTTTGTTGCCCTTCTCTGGACATGTTCCAGCAACTCAACATCTTTCCTAAATTGAGGGGCCCAGAACTGGACACATTGCTCAAGAACTCACATTCAGATGGCAAATCTCTCACATGTATTTTGCAGACCATGGTCAGGAGCAGAAGAAATGCCATCCCACAAAGTGTTCTTTAGAATGAAAACAAAAACTCACTTGTAGCAATTTGACAGCTAAAAGCATAACCCAAAACAAATCAAGCTGCCCTTCTATGTACTTTGCAGCCATCAAAAGCTTTCAATATATTTATCAATCTTTTCTTCTTCAGCTGAAATTTGGCTTTTCAGCTTTTTTTGCCCCCTTTTTTTTTTTTCTTTGAATCCCAGCTTTCCACACACCCTTTCTTGGATCTCCATTTCCTACTTTCAACTCAGATTTTGTGTTGCCCTGGAAGAAACACTGCTTGCTCAAAAAGAGCCCCCCAGCAGGATTTTTTAGCCTGTTCTAAAGCAACACTGCACTATTTCTACCTTATTTCCCCCCACTATGATTTGCCTTTACAAAGGTCATTGAAAAAAAAAATATATCTATGATGTCCTACGTGAAAGGAAAGCCAGCCCAGCAGAAAGCACCACGTGCTCTGTGGTTTATGCTCATTTGCATGCATTCAGCATCATTCTCTGCTGCAGCTTCATGACTTAAAGGTAAATTCAGTGCTACAATGATTACTGGGGGCTGGGAGCAGGCGAGGCCGGGGAAAGGACATGGGTGAGCCACGTCATGCATGGGGCAAGGAGGAGAATTGGGTTTTATTCTGAGACTCTGTATAGGCTTCTCAGCTAGAAGATGGGGCCAGGTTTGAAAGCCTGTCAGAGACCATCAGCTCCAAGAAGCGTGGATGAGACGTTCTTGGCATCTGGAGGAGGTCTGTAGCTCATTCTGCCTCACAGAAAGGTTCAGCAGCTGTGGTGTGGGTAGGGTCATTAGTAATGCTGCATTCATGACTCATCTGTGGGTTATTCCCTTAAATACACAGAAAAAGACAGGAAGTTTTGTTTCTCTTGGCTCCAGGTTGGTCAGGACCTTCAACATAAATGTATCAGCCTGCAGGATTGGCCATCTCACCTTGCCATATTTCTTCCACTTTGAGAAAGAACACTGGTTCCATAGTTCCCTACTTAAAAGAACAGGGAATGCATCTCAGAAGAAAAGAAGCCTTCACAATGAGGATATTTCCCAAATCACAAACCATGTAAACAACGAGAATCTCAGAAGAGAGCTGGTCAGCTGAACAAAACTGAACAGCAGGAGGTTTAGCATAGAAGTGCTTTAACTTGAGCTGAAAACTGAAATCTCCCATCAGCAAAATCCAAATGAAGTACTTCAGTAAAAGCCAAATTTACTTCATGCACACACGCACAAAAATTGTATCACTTTCCAAGCAGGCAGAGGGGTTTTGTTTTGGGATAGGCTGCATCCTGAGTATCTCACTGGACTTCTAATTTTGGTGCCCTGTAGACTGAACTAAGGGACCAGTTTTGGACAGAGCATCGTCTCAGCAGGAAACACAACCTCCCCACTGGGCACAGGGGCCGCACAGTGGGGATGTGCCATGAAAAGATCAACCTCCAGGCCGGACAGGCTGGCTTGTACTGAGAGACACAGGAGAAAGGATGAAGCCCTGCAGTAGCTCAGCACATACAGATCAAAGTTTGGACTCAGGTGGAAGGAAACAATGAATTTGCAGATTTCAAAACGTTTCACTTCAGCCACAATTTTTTTAAATGAAATGCTATGAAATTTCTGAACGGGAAGTTTCAGTTTCAGCTACAGTTTTTTCTGTTGATCCCCATGCAAAACATTACACAGCACCAACTTTTTCAGCCTTTTTCTCAGGCATACAAATTTTCTGCTTTTTGGATCTCACTCTGTCTAAGCTACGCTGGAAAAAAGCACAATGAAGTCCATCTTTGCATTCGGCGACATGACAGAGCAAAATCTGGACTGTCTGGTTCTGATGCTTCTTACACTTAGAAAGCAGTGTGTTTACTTCAGTGTCAGTGTGACATGCCTGAAATTCACTAGCACTGACTACAAAAGCATGGCTTGTTACAACAGGGAAACCCCCCCCGCTTTCTTCTCTGTGAAACCCTACACAACTAAGTAGATTTAGAATAAACCAGGCTGGAAGAGACCTTCAAGATCATCGAGTCCAACCTATCATCCAACACCACCTAATCAACTAAACCATGCAATCAAGCATCCTATCAAGTCTCCTCCTGAACACTTCCAATGATGGTGACTCCACCACCTCCCCGGGCAGCACATTCTGATGGGCAATCACTCTCGCTGTGTAAAATTTATTCCTAACCTCCAGCCTAAACCTCCCCTGGTGCAGCTTTAGACTGTGTCCTCTTGTTCTGGTGCTGCTTGCCTGGGAGAAGAGACCAACCTCCACCTGTCTACAACCTCCCTTAAGGTAGTTGTAGACAGCAATAAGGTCTCCCCTGAGCCTCCTCTTCTCCGGGCTAAGCCACCCCAGCTCCCTCAGTCTCTCCTCAGAGGGCTTGTGTTCCAAGACCCTCACCAACTTTGTTGCCCTTCTCTGGACACATTCCAGCACGTTAACAACCTTCCTAAACTGAGGGGCCCAGAACTGGACACAGGACTCAAGGTGTGGCCTAACCAGTGCAGTGTACAGGGGCAGAATGACCTCCCTGCTCCTGCTGGCCACACTGTTCCTGATGCAGGCCAGGACGCCACTGGCACTCTTGGCTGCCTGGGCACACTGCAGGCTCATGTTCAACCTACCATCGACCAGTCCCCCCAGGTCCCTCTCTGCCTGGCTGCTCTCCAGCCAGTAATGCAAGTCACAGGACTGAATTCAAATCCATCCATTCTTAGACTCACAAGTGTCGCTGCTAATTGTCTAAAATATGACTAGTATCTCCAAAATGTAACCCTGTTTCTCTTTTATCAAAGATAAGACACATCAAATTGTTGGGTTTTTCCTACCCTAATAATGTGGGCTTGGTTCTTTAAAGCTCTGTGGTTTGTATGTGTGAGTTTTCCTTCCTCTGTCTTCATAACAGCTGCTTTTTTCTTTGCCTTGCTTTGGAGAACAGGCTATGCAATTTTTAGAAAATAAGCACTGCAAATGAATCATCAAATGATAGTAGTTAAGCTCCAGCTATTGTGAATGCTCCTACTGAGGGGGAGCACAGGGGTTTACTCAGACACTCATACCATAAGAGTGAGTGACCTTAGGTATAGGCTGTAGATGGCTCAGCCTCTTCTAGCTGCTGCAGGTTTTGCAGTGCTGTGCAGGTGAACATCACTCATTGAGTTCATAAAATTTTGGTCAACACAAGCTTCAGCAGAGCCATCTAAACCAAAATACCCACAAAGAAAAAGCACACTGCCCTCTGGAAGAGGCACAGTGGAGTTAACCCCTGGCTCCTCAGAAGCCTTGCAGGGTTGTGACTAAGCAAGGTCACCATTACATTAGCTAAGACTGCACAGAAGCACTTTGCAGTGGATTCCTTTCAACCCCACTAATATCTTCTCATGGAAAGGGGATTGTAGAGACTTTCTGCAGCCACAAACCTCTCCTTGTATATTTTACAACCAAATCCTGTATGGGGATTTAGCTCAGCATAAGCTAACATAATCTTAAAGTCCTGGTGTATGCAGCAAAGGAAAAAAATCTTATTACAGCAGTAAAATCACAGCTGAGGTAAATACATTCAGCATCTCTGCTTTCAGACAGTTGTAACCTAGTGAATATACTGTCCTTTGGTCTAAGGATTTCATGTCTTGCCAGCTTGAAAGCCTTCTTAAAAACAAACAAGAAAAAAAATGTCTGCCAGTTATTTTCGATCATCTGAAGTGCTCAGATAGGAAAGCAGGAGAGGAAATGTGTATGAAACATGGAAGGACATAACTTATTGTCATTCAGCCTTGAGAAGCCCTTCCTCTGCAACCAGGGGCTAACTTGACACTTGGACTGTGCTGAACCAGCTGGGACTGCACAGAAACAGAAGCATTTGAGATTTGACAGTGTTATTAAATAGATGTAAATCTGACCAAACCAAATCATCACCTTCAGCAGTGGCCAGTGTTAATCAGGGGTGTAGCAGCTAAATACCAAAGAAGACAAACTTACTAATCTGATAGATAAAACAATGAGCAGTCCCACTTGTTTGAAACTTAAAGCCCCACAGTGAGAAACAGGATGAGTTAATACTATCCCAACTACAAGTGAGAAATGTTTTCCTCCTCAGTCAGCTCAGAGAGAAGAACAGAACAATTCTTGCTGTTCAAAAAATTCCCTCTTACAGAAACAAGTCACATTGGGATTAACACAGGCAGACTCCATGCTATTTGATAGGGCCTCTGACCATTGCAATCTCTGTACTTAGGATTTTGACCTTCTCTTTGTTGTTGTATTTCTGTGACTTGCTGTACAAATGATTTTAAAAGGCTTCTGGGATGTTGATTCCTTATCTTTTGGGCATTCTTTCTTATGCATGATTGCTGTCTCCTCCCCTCCTCCCATAAGCTAAGAAATCCACTATGTATGTCTATATCCAGGTATTTATTTCACTGTTGCATGTGCAGTTTGATCCTGCCCAGGTGGATCTGCTGGGTGCTTCACCACTAATAATTTCACAGGGCACACATCCAGAGTCAGAGCAGATCCCCTCAGGAGTGAATTCAGGGGAGCTGTGTGAATTTGCAGAGCTAAGGATCTACCTCCTTCTATTTTGCTGCAAAGCCTTCTGGACTGGGGCAGGTTTTCCTGCTGCATTTCTTGCTAACTTTCCATGCACTTTTCTTTTTCAAAGGGAGATTTAAAAATAGAACATTAAAACCCCAATGGTAACAGTACAGTTACCAGTTACCAATGCTGCAGTTTTAGAAGCAGCTGCTGTAGGTGCTTCTGCTGAGAGTATTCGCCAAGTAGAAAAACACAATAGGTAAGAAGGAAGTTAAAAGAGAGGCACAGACAACATGGAGCTGAGCCTTATAAATCAAAACCCAGCTAAACACCTTAGTATCTAATGACATTGATGATTCATGACTAGTGGGCAAGTGGGTGGCACCACTCTCACAACAGTCACATCAAACACTCAGCTCTTGCAAGGTAGGGGAGGGTTGTCTTTTTAAAACCAAACCAAAACAACCAGCCACCCCACCCCCAAAAATTAAAAAAAAAAAGGAAAAGGGGAATAAACTGTGGGGAAAAAAATAGGAGAGGTCTCACTGCCTCACTGCTCACATAAGGTACCCTAATGAGTGTTTTGATTCTCAAGGACTGTGTATGTGTGACTGCTGGAGCTTCAGTGTAAACATGTTAGCCACGTTTAGCAACATTTCACAAATGCTGTTCCAATTGCTGATATGTTCTACCCAAACACAAACAGAACTATGAGGTAAAACATGAAGAGTAAAGCTACTCTCAATGGGTTTTTAACCCGTTGTTAAGAAGAGATACCAAGCAGACACCAAGAGGCCCAGGAAGCCTCAGAGCTGTGAGGCTGCCAAACACAAGGAAGTGACAGAAGAAACACCTGTCCTCTCGGTTTGGGGCTTGCAAAGCAATGGATTGCTCTCAATTACTGCATTGCTATATTACATTAAACAAAGGCAGATTGGCCCTGTACTTTAGAGCTCTTAAATGAAAGCAGATATATGAAAACCTACCTGCAACATGCAAGCTTTGTTGTCATTTTAGTGGAATGAAGCTTAGAAAGAAGCAAAGAAGGGAAAGGAAGAATAGGACAGGGTAGGACAGGATAGGACAGGATAGAATAGAATAAACCAGGTTGGAAGAGACCTTCAAGATCATCGTGTCCAGCCTATCATCCAACACCACCTAATCAGATAAATCATGCAATCAAGCACCCTATCAAGTCTCCTCCTGAACACCTCCAGTGATGGTGACTCTACCACCTCCCTGGGCAGCCCATTCCAATGGGCAATCACTCTCTCTGTGTAGAACTTCCTCCTAACCTCCAGCCTAAACCTCTCCTGGCACAGCCTGAGACTCTGTCCTCTTGTTCTGGTGCTGGTTGCCTGGGAGAAGAAACCAATCTCTGCCTGTCTACAACCTCCCTTAAGGTAGTTGTAGAGAGCAATAAGGTCACCCCTGAGTCTCCTCTTCTCCAGGCTAAGCAACCCCAGCTCCATCAGCCTCTCCTCATAGGGCTTGTGTTCCAAGCCTAAAAATACCACTATGAAGAAACAGACCTCTTTCCCCCTCTCCCAAAGTCCCATGAGAGTCATCCAAATGGATGCTGGTGAAATAAAGATCTGATGAAATAAGATTGCCTGTAGCTCAGCAAAGGTAAGTGTGTCAGGATCAACAAACTGGGATGTAAATCATAATACCAATGGCACAACCATTGTTTTTTTTCCTCTGTCAGGCAGAGCCTTAGAGAGTCCTCTGAAAAGAACAGTAACAAAGTCAAGTGCCCTGGACTCAGTTGGTTTCAGAACAGCTAACTCAGGCGTGCTAAAAGCAGGTTCTACAGCCTCACTCTCCTCTGCATTCTGAGTGAGGCAGCATGCCACAGGATCCGCAGTGCCAGTCAGTACCCTCCTTTTTCACATACCACTGCTTGAGAAAAAGTGAAGTGTTTTAGGCAAACAAAACAGGAGGAATGTGACAACCTGCCTGTGGATGTCATCTGCGCCCAGCCCTCTGTGATAAATCAGCATTTGCCCACCTGGCCAAGGGGCAGCCCCTTCGCAGTGCTCACTGCCTGCTGCACACCACAGCACCGTGGCTTCCTTCTGCAGTAACTGAGTGCATGGAACTCAGCTTCTGGCCAGCTCCAGACAACTATCACCATCTAGCAAATATGGCAGCAGTTCTCAGCTCACCTTTCATTGTGTGATTTCAAGGTCTTGCACAATGCATGTCAGTGTATGTAAAGGAAATTGGGGTTTCAAGGACAAACCTTCTCGATAGCTGAGTAGTAAGATGAGATCGACTCATAGGCATAAAGTCTGCTGTGAAAGACAACTTCCTTTTGAAATACTTCTCCTCAGTTTTTAGCTGCAAATTACATAGGGATATGGGTCTACCAAGGTTTCTGCTTGTGTCATTTCATTTCTGTTTCTGTGTTTTTCCCCAACTCTTTCCTAAGCCACGTTCTTACCTGGATGTTCAGACTAAGGTGAGAGAGGTGTTAAAAACACAGGAACAGTGGAATCCCCAAAACAGAGTATGTGCAAAATGGCAGATTTTAGAAAGATCCCCTCCTAAAATTTCAACTGTTAAATATGTTTTGGTAGGCAAAGAAGACTCTGCAGCATTTTTAAACATGAGGAAATCCAAAGGATTACATCAAATCATGTTACAGACACTGACAGATACAGGCTTTCAAGCGAAACAGCTGTCATTAAAGCTTCACTGACTGCCTGGAATACATTGCTTCAGTCTCCTAAAAACAAAACTGTGGGGGGAAAGAAAAAAGGAGTACCTTTAATCTATACATTAGCTTCAGCACAAAGTTGCAGCTCCATGTTTCTTCCTTTTCCTACAAATAAACAAAAGCAGCATGAACCATTTCTATGCCTGTGGTCACCAGCAAGGGCCCCAAAGCCACAGCATGGCCTCCAACAAGCATACAACTCCTAGCAGTGACCACAATCTCACACAGGCTTTCCTAGGACTGCACTTACTGCCATGTCTCCATATTCCTTTTATTTCACACTAAGGTCTTCTGGATACCACATGACTTCCTACCTTCTAAGCGTTTGCACTAGTTGAAATGAAGCCTGTGAGCACCAGGTAAGGAGCCTGAAACAGGACCCAGTTATCAGCACAGCTGCTGAAGTGCTGTTGTGTCACTCCTTTGCTCAGGTGCTCATACAAGCTGTCCCTGCACATTTCCTACCACAACAGCAGCCTGCCACAGCCACCAAGGCTTGTGTTGCTCTGTGTGACAACTGGTGCAAATTATTTACTGAGGTAATTTGCATGCTCAGATGCCATCCATGCTCAACATGATCAGTGGCTGAGATAAGGCAGAGCTGGTTGAACACAAGTGCCATTGGCCAGAGGGGACAGAAGATGCTTGGGCTTGTAGAGGAGAAGATGCACAAGAACAGCTCTGTGTTCAAGAGGGGAGATCAGCATGTGGCGTGGCTGGGGATGTCATCCATGGGAAGTTTCTGTGGGCAGCTGGCAAGGCAAGAACACAGTTGGGTCCAGGACATGTCTAGAGATGATTGAAGATGACAGAAAACTACCTAGAAGGAAGCATCACCTCTAAACCAGCCTTTCTGTTGAACCCTCATGACCTGAGGTGTCCAACTGTGATCCAACGTTCATGTCGTTGTATGGCACAGAAAGGTGGACACAGCTCTCAAAACCATCCTCCAGACCCGGTATGACCTTCTCCCATGTCACAACAAGAGGGTTGCCAACTTGCATAGTTCCCCCTTTTGTTTAAGTGGCATTAACAGTTGCACAGAAATACAAACACACACATAGTGCTGTCTTCAAAAGTAGTTTTCACAGGAAAGACAAAACAGGCCTGGCCATACAGGTCTTAAACCTTTCCTGTTCCTATCCTGCCCAGAGAATCAGTCATTTATTGGGGAGCATGTGCCTTTTCTCTCTGCCTCCCCAAGGTCAGCATCCTCAAAGCCTTTCTTCTAGTCCTTCCATCTGGCTACTTGGTGAACTCCAGAGACATTTGCACTGATGGCTCAGGACTTAGCACTAGATCTGTCATCTATGGTTAAGCTGCTGCTGGGCCAAGCTCCCTTTTTTTATCCAGAGTGGTATTTTTCTCTTTGAACTTCAGGAATTTATATAGTGTTTTATCCTTTCAAGTATCTCTACAAATTCTTCATAGGATCTACAGCACAGGCAGGGCCTTTTTATGACAGAAAGACACAGCAGGTTTCCATGCTTTGCAGGCACTGGAGTATTGCCTGCTGCTTCACTAAGCCCACTAACATTACATTAATTATTTGGAACAGAGCTTCTGGTAAAGAAGTTGTGGTCACTTGTACTGATAGTCAAGCACATCATTAGAAGTCTGGTTGCCTGCAACGAATCAGGAGAATTTTATAATGCCTTACTAGAGGCTTTCATGTGTTCAAGGAAAAATAAAACACACACAAAAAAAAAAAAAACCAACCAAACATAAAAGCCACAAATTGTGCAGGAATAATTATCTTTCTGCTAGCTTGTTTTTAAAAGTAAGCCAGGTAACATTTAAGTGCAATTGCAAATAGCAATGATAATGTGGTGCTCCTGGAGTATCAGAAATACAGCATTCCCTGTGGAAATACAGAAGAACATTACAGTGAGGCAAATGAAATATATTCTTCATCAAAACACGAAGGCATTCTACCTATTCTTCTTCCTAAGAAAGATGACCTGCTAATCCTTGGTGCAGAGAAATGTACTAAGGAGCTGCATTTTGAGTGACTAATCTTGCACAACAGTTATTGCTGATCTTTACTGTGCAAAAAAAAAAAAAAGTGTTTCATGCAGTTGTCCATAACAATTTTGGTCTTAGTATGACTAGATTACACAGGGGTCAGGAAGGAAAAATTAGCAAAGTGCCTTTCAAGGTAGACAGATGGAGTGCTCATGAGCACTGACTGCCTTTAAATTTTCTGTATCCATCTAGAGAAACAGGGACTACAAAAGTAATACCTCTAATATTACAGTATTTGACAGTGTGTATCACCTTTCCCTGCAGAAGGTTACACAGAGCATGGCGCGATGCAGCTCAGCTTCCCGTGTGCCTGTATGCAGGCTTGAAACACAGAGACTTGCTTTCCTCTCTTCAGTGCCAGCACTTAAGTGAGAGCAAATATATTCCCACCTCAGCAGATTCAGTAATAAAAAGGAAATCAGTGTCCTGTCTGCTGGCATAAACAGATAGAGCTTGACTCTGCTACTGCTAACATTGGTCTTCACCCGGCAAAGATCTCCTCAAGCAAGTTCCTCAGGTAAGTAGCCCCTTAAGGTCAAACAAGAACCTTTTCCCAAAGAAGCCTTTGCAAATGGAGTCCTGCTGTGTCATGTTAAGAGAAAAGGAACTTAGCTGGAGCACATACTAATTTTCATTAACACAGTACAGTCCTTCTCATCTGCTGATCCAGGGGTTTGGGTTTTTTCTTTTCCTCTCCCTCTTCCCTTTCTACTGGTTTCAGGGTTTTTTTCTTTCTTCTTTCTTTCCTTCTCCACTTCCCTTTTGCATTGTTTTCCTTCTCCTCTCATATACCATTTGTCTCCATCCCGCTTTCCCCTTTTAACAAGCCTCCTCCTTCATCCTGTTTTTCTTTCCCTTTGCCCTCTCCTAGTCCTTTGGAAGACTGCACCTGTGTTTTTCTAATAGTCCCACCAGAAGCAGCTGAATGCAAGTGATAAGGAAACTGATAAATCCACTCAAGACTTAAGGGCTATGTTCCCCCTTGCCTGCACAAAGGGGAATGGTAGATGTGGGCTAAGGGATTAACTGAGTCAAAACTTGCAGAATTCCCACACAGAGGATTTAAACTTCTGTAGCTGCCACTAAGTAGCGCACTCCAACTCTAAACTGCTTGCTCTGGTTATATTTAAGAAAGGGGGAAATGAACAGAACCCCATGTTAAACACATCTGAAAGACTAAAAGAAGAAGAAAATGTTAATAAAATTGTGTGCAGTCAGAGAGGATACTCAGGACAGAACACTTGCTGCCATTCCACACTCAGAATGTACCAGGCATGCTGTTACCATTTCCATTATGGGAACAAATACTTGCCCCTGACATTTAAAGGACTTTTGCAATTGTGTTTTGAAATCTGGTCCCTAAGAAATGACCTTATCATTCCCTTTCTTCAAAAACAGCCCTTTTGTCATACTCATTCTGGACACCTTGCCAGATAAGTCAGCCCCCCAGCAAAAGCCTGGTCCCATCCTTGAAGCCAAAACATGCCCCCTAGGGCCTGCTGGTGCCTCTAACATGTGGCTTGCGAAGCTTCTCTGGGCACTGTGTATACTCAGAGGCCAGTGACCCCAGTGCTCAATTTGGGAGTCACACAGACAGCTGCCATGTCTTCAGGTTAAGTATAAAGGGATTACATCAGATCTGGTAAATATAATTCATTTCCAGGATCTGAGAAGAGATTTTTCTTATCCTGATAATTCCTACTAATCTAACTTAAGAATCCTGGAAACACAAAACTGAATCTCTGCTTTTATGCTGAGGGTAGCCAGAGCTCATTACAGATTTTGCCAAAAAACAGAGATTTCTTGGTTCACCCTATCAGGTCAAGGAAAACTGTGCTCATGGACCTTCCAGAATTTTAGGAGGAGCCTGAGGCAATTTCCATCTGGGTATGGGATGCTCTTCATCCTGCAGTCCACTAGAGCTCCCTCCTCATTGGACCTGTGTGCCCTGAGACAGCAAGGCCAAGCAATTCTGCAGCATCACATATATAAAATTAGGGAAATGGGCTGAAAGGAAACAGGATTCTGCAATCAAATCCCTCTGCAGACAAGTTCAAGTTGCCTAGCATTTCTGTGTCCCTTCTGTAGAGATATAACTAACATTTAGGTCTTCAAAAGACTTAAGAGTGTTTAATTACCAATTATTATATGGTCTGCATGCATGTGTTAGCTG
The DNA here is from genome assembly GCA_033816785.1 of Picus viridis. Lineage (NCBI taxonomy): Eukaryota > Metazoa > Chordata > Aves > Piciformes > Picidae > Picus > Picus viridis. Next base: position 10,480,816 of record CM066571.1, read on the forward strand.
ACTGTCTGCCATGGAAGGGGCTTAACATTTACTCACTAGCTAACTACACACACACAGATTTTGGAAGCTGCAGCCCTACAGAGAAAGTTTTGTTACCTTCTATACTGGTAACTATTTTCTCAAGTCTTGCTCATGCTTCATGCTTTTGTACCTCAAAATGCAAATCAAAACAGGCACAGATTTCCACTGATCTCAAGCTGTACCAGGAAACATGTTGGTAGAGTCTAAGCTGGGAGCAAGCTTCAAGTGGTTTGCAAGGGGATTCACTGCAGCAAAGTATCATTTTCCACATTCCCAGCTGTAGTAGCAAGAATGCCTGGATTCAAAAGACTAAATAGCCTCCTTTGTTTATTATATAATCTGCAGAACTGCAAGCAGAGAGCAACAAGGAAAGTACAGATCCTTCCTCTGAGTGCTCTGACATGCTTACTCCCCAAAAGCAGTCTCTCTTCGGGCCCATCGTTTCAGTAGTCAGCCTTTTGCTTTGGCAACTTCTGTCAAGTGGCAAAGATCCCCATTTCTGATGCCCATACATACAGCTTTCTCCATCTACACCTATGTATGTGCTTTGCTGGCTGCCCACATTCAGACCCATCTGTTAGGCTGGCAGCTTGCCCACCAAGAAGTTGGTTGGTCCATTTCACTAAAGCGTAACTGTCAAGCTGTGATGGGCTTTGGTGGGCAGCCAAGAGCCCTTCTTTCTCCAGGGAGGCAAGGCTCCCAGCACAACTCAAGTTTGTGTTGCACACCACATGACCATGCTCATTGACACACATGCCAAAGCAAAGAAGATTTCAAAGCGGAAAGAAAAGAGGAGAGCTGGTTGGCGCTTCAGCCTACTTTGTGGTGGTGATTACCCTGGACAATGCTGCTGTGGCTGAGGACAGGCCAGACACGGTTTAACTTTTACTCTGGCACCCAGCAGATACAATAGTGCAATTGTGGGAAAACTCAACACATGTAAATAGCCACCAGACAGGGCACGGGCTGTGAGGGGTGAGGGCATACAAATGGCCTACAAAAGGCAGCTCCTTTCACATGTGTACAGACTTGGTGAGGAACTGCATTTGCCCTAGAACCAGAGGTCAGGATCAGAACAGCATGTATCAGCTCTCCAGTTCAGCTCAAATCCTTCCAGAAAGCTGGTACTAGCATCTTGCTCACACTTACATTGCTGATTAAAACTGACCTTGCCTTTTCTCCTTGCACTGTTTCCTCTTCACCACTTGAAGGGGTAGGGTGTGGTTTACTTTGGGGCTTTAACTTCTTAACGGTAATAATCACATTACAGGAAACATTGTGTTACCTCTCTTTCTGTTCAGCCACCTGTGGACTCAGCCACCAGAAGGCTGCAGGATCACTCAAATGGCTCTTCCTCCTGGATGGAGCCAGCTCACCCATCCTGCCCTGCTATAAGGTGTGGTACAAACACAATCCCACTTCCCTGCCCAAGCCAGGAGGGACAGCTCAACACTGTCTCACCACTCAACAGATCCATTCGCCCGCGAGTATGGCAAGCAAATTCTGGCACTAAATCAGCAGCCCCTCTGCCACCCAGAAATGCCCAAGGGTAAAAATATACCAGGCTTTTACTTAAACCAAAGTGGTCAAACCTCACTATCAAGGACTTTTACCAGTTAAACAAGACTCAGTTCACACCCACCCTGCAAGGAGTTGATCAGGAGTAGGTCCCAGATGAACTTCTGAAAAGCCATCAATAGGCACTGAAAGATCTCCTTTCCCCTGCTAATTTTCATCATGTCAGAAAAATCCTATGTTATGATTCTTACATCACAAAACAGTTTATTGAAGTTGCTGTCACATCACATTTTAATTGCTGTTACCTCTTTAGACAAGAAAGCCAAGGCAGAGCTTGTCAGCGCCAAGAGAAAAGAAAATCAAGTATGCTTCTGAAGTCAGAATTTCATTTTAAGCAAAATAAGCAGAGGCATCCAGACCACTACAGGAGGAAATTCCCCATGAATCTTCTACTTCATCTGTTTACATCTCCACCCCTGGCTCTTCTGACATCTCTTCTAGCAAAGAAGATTAAAAAAAGTCCAAATCATTTGAGATATTGCATTGCTTCTTGGCATCAATCTGGTACAGGATTTAACTGAAAGAGCCTTTATTTGTGTACTTGGTACATTATAGGATGGAATTCTGCTAAGTTGTAATCTCCTTTGAACAATTATAAAAATCTCTGTGTCTCCCTTCAGAGGCTGTTCTGGCTGTACAGAGCATCCTTACACAAATGCAGCCTCTGTACAATGAAAGCTACAGCTCAGGATTTCCCTCACACACAGGTATGTGAGCTGCCAGTGGTGCTTCTCAGATTGTCACTACAAATAGAGTGGATTCAGGAGAGGATGACGTCACACGGTTAGTGGTAAAGGCTTGGAATAGCACACAGGAACAGCATAAAATAATTCTATGCCCTAGCAGGAGTTGTGGATATACCACAGAAAGGCAAAGTTGTGAGCTCTTTATCTCTTCACTGTGAGGAAGAAAGTACACCAGGGCTGGATTTAAGTCACCATAAACGAGAGAAGGATTTAGCCTCATTCCTTTCAGTCCCGGCTGTCTTATTCAGTGGGGCAGAACTCTGGCTCTGCTGAAGTCAAGAGCAAAATGCTATTGATTTCCAGAGGGCATGGTATCACCTTGCAACTTCATGGTGTTCCAGTTCTATGGTAACTACACCCAAACAAATGGCATTTGAAGGCTTTTCTTAGATCACCATCTCTCTAGAGCTGAGATGGGTCTCTCTGGAGACTTCCAGTTCTGGTCTTTCTTCACCAGTACAATTAGTCCCAGGTTTGTTGATCTCCACACCAGGACACACAGACCACCAAAACTTCCAAGTTTGTGATGTGGTTCTGTGTTTCATCTTAGCTGCCAAGACTGATAAACCCTCTGCTCCTTCCCTTGATTTCTCCATGTGTGACATCCTAGATACCCACACATCTAGAAAACACAACAGGTCTATCTGATAGCTTGAAAACAAATAAAGCATTTACATTTTAATTGGAACTGGTATGAGTTAAGAGCTAAATTGGCACATCTTTCCTGCACGCTTCCCAATATGCCTTTGTAGAGACAGATTCACAATTTAAGGCAACAGAAGGAGACAGCTTTTTTGTAACACCGTTAACACACACACACCACACACCCCCAAAACCAGTGCTAATGTCTGTGGTGATCACAAAATAGTGACTAGTTAGATTCACAAGATGTACAAATATGCAGATCAATAATCTTCTCCTACACGTTTCGAATGAAACCCTCAAGTGGTTTTTGTTTTCCTTGTAATGAAGCAGGAGAGGCAGCCGTTGCATGACACTCTTCTAGGCTATTCCAATTGCCTACACACACAACTGAGCCCCAGCACCCCTCCCTATTTCCAGCAGTAGTGTCATTCTTGTGCTGTTTGTTTAAGTGGACAGGATTTCCAGCAGCTGCTCCCAAATGATTATAAATCAAGGAACTTTCATGCTCCGCTAGCTCGAGAAGATGGTGTTATTAATGATCGCTATGCTAGGAAGTTCAGACTAAGTGTCTAAGCGAAGACATCTCTGATGTAAGGCTTTGTTTTGTTTCTGAAAAGAGCTGAGCGAGCAGTCTTCGACCTGGCTGTTTAACATATTCCTGAGGCTACCACCTCCAAGAAATTTCAATTATTTCCATTAGCTTAGCAATAGCATCAGCTTCCTCTGCTATCAGAAACAACGCTGTCATCGCACGGCAGCACTCATGACTCATCTGGCACAGACAAATATGCATGGAATTGACCAGGTTGGAAAAGACCTCAGAGATCATCAAGTCCAACCTATTACCTAATACCTCCTGACAACTAAACCATGGCTCCAAGTGCCACAGCCAATTCTTTTTGAAACGCCGCCAGGGACGGGGACGCCACCACCTCCCTGGGCAGCACATTCCAATGGCCAATTACTCTTTCTGTGAAGAGCCTCACCTCAAACCTAAACTTCCCCTGGCACAGCTTGAGACTGTGTCCTCTTGTTCTGCTACTGGTTGCTTGGGAGACCAACCCCCACCTATCTACATCCTCCTTTCTGGTACTTGTAGAGAGTAATAAGGTCCCCCTGAGCCTCCTCTTCTCCAGGCTAAACAACTCCAGCTCCCTCAGCCTCTCCTCATAGGGCTTGTGCTCGAGACCTGGGGTCTATGAAGACGCAACACTGATCTTACTCCTCTACTCCTTATCCACCTTCAAAAGTCTGGAAAAGCTGGTGCAAATCCACAACACACAAAGTGACAACATAGTATTGTGTCATACTATTCCTGGCTTTGAAACAATGCAAGAAATGAATATGTATGACCTGGCAGACTTGATTTGCTCAGCAGGTTTATACACTGAGATTTTCCACATTATCCCAACCAACAACCTTCCATTTCAACAGGCACAGAACCAACTCTGCCAAGAAAAGGCATCCCAGACTCAGAGGAGTGATTAAGTGAGATTCCTGCCTGCTAGTCCCTCTCCTAGGTGCACAATGAATGCAATGCACCTCGTGCGTGAATGCCACATAATCCCAAATTTAAAGATAAGAGGTCTGACTCATCACTCCACTGCACCAGTTTGTGCCTGCGGGGCTCCATGTTCTTCCATGGTGACTCAGTCCCTAGGCTCCCCTCTCTCCAGGAAAAACATGACAAGTCATGCAGTACATGTCAGACTTCCCCATCAACTACAATCCCCATTTACAAGGCAAAACTAATTGGAATGTAACATTCCATACCACTTGCGTTCATTGTCATGCCTAGAGATAGGAACATACATAACTAATGTATAAAGCAGCAGTTTAAAGCACAGTCATTAGAATTAACCCTGTGACACCTGGCAGCACACTTAAGGAGCCTTGTTTAAGAAAACAGTCCTTGCCAAATGTTAATAGGGTGGACACATGTGCACACCAAGATTAACAGCACAGAATTAAGGAGAAGGAGATTAGTCAGGGGAACAAAAAGTTTCTCTAGAGCAGTTCCCATTCCAAGACTTCTGATTTCACTTTACTAATCCAAAGCTGCTGAAACAGAAGAAACTTCCTGGACAACTGTATGACAGGCATTGACTGTTTCTTCTGAAAGGACATGCTGTGTTTATGACAGCTATTTTTGGCTTTCAGCTATACAAATACAAAACACCATGAGGCTGATTTTCTTCTCACAGTTTCATGTCAGTATATATCCACTGATTGATTTCAGTGCAATTATATCTGATTATTTGGCTGGCATGGAAGTGAGACAGATCAGCGCTGACTCTTATAGGCAATTCTGAATGGACTTTCACTGGGCAGAATGGATAGGAGGAGATAATCTATGCCAGAGTCTCTGACAGCATACAACTCTAGAAATCAAGGAAATCGTTAGTGAAAGACTAAGCCTTCAAAAACCAGACCCAAAAAAAAAAAGAGTAAAAAAAATTTCATCCTTCACCTTCCTCTAAACCTTAACAGACCCCTGTCCAGCAGCCTACTATTAAAGCACTTTGTGCATTTTTTATGGTTTTGAGTTTTGGGATCAGCAAGCCACCCTAGCAGGCAGAGATGACAGCCACACGTTTGTTTTCAGGACTGGGTCCTGAAGTATTTCCTAGAGAGCTGAATCTACCATGACTGAGCCTGCACAGTTTCAGCTGCGCTGGGAACCAGCACACACAACCAGTGACATACAACAGTGAAACACAGCAGTAACACACTGAAAACTGCCTGTGACCAGGATTGCACCCCGCTGGGGAGCTGTGGATGCCGAGTAGTACACACGTGAATTACCCACTTGCACAGCTGTCATCACAGGGTGCACACATATGTAATACTCTATTTACTACTACCACCGCAAAGCTGTAACACCTCGTTCTGATTACAGCTACATCTATCTCGCTGTGTGGTCAAGTCAGGAGCTGGCATTTTATCTGTGACTTTTTATAGGGAGGATTTATTTTTAGGCATTCAGTTCTTTAAATTTTAACTCTGTCTCGTGATAAAGAGCAAATAAAATCCACATAAACCCACAGAAAACATCTAGTGCACTACATACTGACTTAATAAATACAGGAACTTGACTGGTGACTGCAACAGGAGGGTGAAGCCCAAATATGTGTCAGTAGGATTATTCTCTTTTGAAAAGCACTACAAAAACATGAACTTAAAATAGACACGGCATTGGGTTTTAGCTCATGCTCACTTACCCTTTGACAAGCAGAAACCAGCATGACTTAAGTATCTAGCACTCACAATTCACTAGCAGCCATAATTTTATTGGTGAATAGTTATCCAGCCATGTATATGCCCATAGGTGTGAGAGACAAGCTGGCATGCAGGTCAAAGTCAGGAAACAGCTCCATAGCTACAACAGGCTTCAACCACAGAATCTGTGCCTTTACCCTCATCATCATTAAACTACTTCTAAGTCCTATCAACAAGAAGAGGAGCAGGGGTGCAGCGTTCAGAAGTGAAGAATAAGTTATAAAAGTTTGAACGCAACACTGTATGTTGAAAGTCTACGAGCAGCAAGTTTGAGATACTGCTTCTTACTTGGTGAACCCCTCTGGGTCACCAAGAACCATCTGCTGGGTCACCAGTAACTATGACAGATAATCAGGCAACACTGATTTCCCACCCAGTGTACTACCCAAAACATCACCCATCCTGGAAAGTGGATCCAGTGGATTCAGCTCACCACCACAGCCACCATCAATATTTAACTTTAGGTGGTATCTACTTTGAGCATGGGAGTGTAGTACGAGCTGGTTGGCAGTCACAACAGATTTTCACCACCAACTACCAAAGTTTCCCAGCGAGTCAATGAACCCAAAGGCAAAGGCAGTGCTGTTGCGTGACAGGGTGCTGCCTTTTCATCCCCCTTATTCCCCAGCCAGCCTTAAGACTTGACAGCAGGGTCAACCAGGAACCCACCGAGTCCCCTCCCGGTGCTGAAAAACCCAAGGACCTGCTGCATAGAGCGGCTGGGTGGGTCACTGGGAGCCAGCCCGACGGCGCACATGCCCGTGCACACTGCTCACACCTGCCAAGGACGGGAACGCGGCACGACCCCACCGGGGGCGCCCGTCGGAAGGTGGAGAAGGCGGGGGGCAGACATGCCCGGGTTGCCGGCCCGAACCCACCCCTCGCCTTCCCCACCCACCGAAGCCGACCCCAACCCTCGGCACAGGCTACCCTGCAGCGCTTAAGGAGGGAAACCCCGGTCGCCCCCGCCCGCTGCCGCGCACAGGTATACGGCAACAGGCGGCATCCCCTGCCCGGCACCACGCACCCACTGCCCCGGACAGCATTGCTACCTCGGGAAAGGCTCCGTGAGCTCCTGCCGCCGCCTGGCTCCCGCCGCTACCTCCGCCGGGGCGGATCAGCTGATATTTACCTGTGAGGTAATGCACGCTCCGTAAGGTCACCGTGCACCCACCGGCACAGGGTGCCAGGCAGGACGGACGCCGGGAGCAGGAGTTGCTGGTGTTGGTGCTGCTGCTCCTCAGCCGCCACCACCGCCGCCGCCGCGCACGGCGCCGGAGCGGGGCGGCCGCGCCGCGCAGAGGCAGAGGCGGCCGCTGCCGCTGCAGCTCCTGGCACATGCTGCAGGTGTCAGCGCAGGAGCTGCCCCGCCGCCCGCCCGCCGCTCCCGCCCACCCCCGCCGCTGCGCCTGCGCCTCGGCTGCACCGCGCCGGCGCCCCGCTCCTGCGCCCGCGCCCTACGGTGCCTGAAGCCTCCGCGAAGCCTTTGCCCGGCGCCGGCTCTTCCCTCGGGGGACGCTTCCCCGCCAGCACAGCGCAGGGGGCAGGGATGACGTAGTGGGGTGTGAGGCAGGGGCGAGGTCCGGCGGCGGCCCCGGGCCGTGGGGCTGCAGCCCCTTCATGCACACGCACGCACGCACATATCCCGAACCCACCGGTGGGGCGCGACTCGGTTCCATGAGGGGGTGCAGGCGCGACCGTGGGCGGGCGGGCCGGGGGAGCGGCGTGGGGAAGCGGTGGAAAGGGATGATGTCATCCTCTTCTGCGGGGAGGGGCGGGGAGGGGGCTGCGCCCGGGGCGGGGCAGGCGGCAGCGAGGGGACGCGATGCGGCCACCCCCGGGGCCGGGCTGGTAGACGGAGACCGGCACGTTTTAAATCTCTCATGATGTAAAACCCGACTGGCTGCTCCGAGACGGGAGTGACCGCTCCGGCCGTGCCGTGCCGGTGCGGCACAAGCCGGGGCGCAGTGGGGGAAAGCTCCTAAAGACTGATTGCGGTCTCACACCGTGTGCCCGGGCGTACAGCGAGCCTTCCACGGCCGGTGCCCGCCTGAGCAGCAGGACACGGAGCTGACCGCAACTTTGGCACTAGTCACATAGCCCAGTGAGGTACGAGGGAGAGAACATTTTGTGTAAACCGCACTTAAAGCCTCGCCTCTGGAGCTCCCGGGCAACCTTCTCTGGGTGACCCTGCTCCAGCCGGGGTTTGAATGAGATGATGCGCAGAGGTCCCTTCCAGCCGCCACCATGATGGGAGTGTGTGTGACTGGGGCTGTGCAGGTGCCGGTGGCTGTGGCCATGGCCAGCTCGCTGCTGAGGAGTAGGAGTGAGCGTGTGGTTGGGCAGGAGCCTCCCCAGCGCAAGAGGTAGCCCTGCTCTGGAAAGTGCCAAGAGGCAAAAGCTGCCGCTGATCCTGTGCTTGGCACATGAAGGTTTGGTGAAGGAACTGATTGGGCTCTAGTGCTGAAGTTTTGTGACCCACTTTTTTCCCCCTGCTCTGGTCAGATAAACCACAGGGATTAACCATGTGGGCTTAACCCACGGTTACCTGAGGAGAAAAGTCAGCAAGAAGGAGCCCTTCCTGTTCCCTTTAATGTATTGTGCATTACCTGAAAGCCAGAAATGTTTTTTTTTCTTTCCTTCCCCCCCCCCCCCCCTTCCCCCCCCCCAAGAAATGCAATGCACAGTCTTTGAAACAACACAATTTGGAAACTGGGTGGGGTTTTTTCTGTTCTGCTCTCATGGATTTTGCCTATACTTATGAAAGCAATTAGTACTATGTATCAACTTCACTACAATACCTCCCCTTGAGCCTGGAGAGCAGTTAAGGGTTCAGATCCCATTCAATGCATATTTTCAGGAGGGCTGGAGGCTTTTGGGGTTCTCTGGCAGGGCTGATGCTTTCTCTAGTCTGAAAAAAGCAGGAAAGTAAAAAGGGGAGATTCGATCATGCTGGAGGCTCAGATATGCCTTGCTAGATAGCTAGGCTGTGAGGCATGCAAATATTTTAAAACCTAATAATCCTCATTAAAAAATAAAATCAGTGTGAGGGGTTGAGCAGGGCAGGAAGGCACAGACCACTGAATTCTCACACCAATGCCATGTGTTACACCATCTTGCAGTTACTGGCCACCTCATGCGGATGGAACACCACGTAAGAGAAGTGAGAAAGGGACAAGAATGTGGTGTAGACGCCAGAGAGAGTGGCCTGATGGTAGTCTCTGCCTTGGTCAGATGCACAGAGGACATGAGAGAGATGGGTATGTAAGAGAGGACAACAGAACTAAAGCAAGGCATGAGGTTGTGGAAGACACAGAGGTTGAAATGGAAGGTTGACGTGAGGTGCAGTGGGTGATGGAAAGCCATCAGGGAAGTCTGTGTGTCTGCAGATGACATCAGTTATGGAAGCTAATTGTTATTACCAGGGTATAGTAGACAAGTGAGAGGGGAAAGGCAGCGTCACAGAGGGTGAAATGAGCGAGCACGTAGCAAGGGATTCTGACACTGCAGTGATGAGGTGAGGGAAGATTGTGGATAAACAGCAACATGTAAGTGACAGTAACAGTAGTGAAAGGGGAAAGTGACATAAAGAAGATCAGACCACAGGAGAACCTGTCCTTAAAATCTAGCACACAAGAGAATATACCAAGAGATGATGTTCAGTAGGGATCCAGTTAAGATGCTAACAGGGCTGAGGATGTGCATAGCTCTCCAGGCTGCTAACCAGGAGGACTGCTATAAATTACAGCTTCTGAGGCTTTGACAGGGAGCATTGCTTCATTTCTTGAAATTATGGGCTAAATTCATCACTGTTACAATACAGCACTAAATTCGTTGCACTCATAGGCAGTTTCACCACAATAAACTATCATCTTTCATTTTCTAGAACATGTCCTTCCAAGGCTAAGTGATCAAAGGATTCCTCACTCTGTGGATCGCAGATCTAGCTGTGATGATCATTGCAGGGCAGGAGAGGTAGTGTTTTCCAAGGGACTGAGACTAGAGTTAGCAGGCTGCTTTTCAACAAGCTATTGTCACACAGACGGCAGAATTCCATCAAAGTGTGCTTGATTCCTAGCAGGAGACCACAGGAGCAGGATATCTGGGCTTAATTCTGCTCTGGGTGTTCTTAGCAGTCTTGGGACAGACAAATCCACCCACCAGACAGAACTGCTTCCACATCAGGAAGCTTACGTTACTTAGGGTACACCACACAGCAGCATATGCTAAGTGAAGTTTTCCTCTAATGTCCATGCTGCAGGAAAATTATGTGCTGGTTGGGTTTGCTTGAACTAGGTGAAAACTAAGTTAAACAGAAAAAGGGAAGCCACTGCTAAATGAAAATGCTGCCTTTTGGCCAGTCTCATGAAGATGCTGACAGTAGAAATTCAAATGCAGGGTTGTTACAGGGCACTCTGAGTGTTGCCTGCAACTATGAGATATATTTCAGACATCTGCTCTGTGCAGGAGAGGCATCAGCCTGTGTCTACCAGAGCAGGCTTCTTTCTGCACTTAGACACCTGAAAACTCTTGTCCCCTCATTAAATCTTGTACCTGCAAAGAAACACACTGCATTTGCTGATCCTTTATACATATCTTGGGGAGCAGTTCCTCCAGAAGCTGCCTCTCCATGCCCCTTTAGGTGGATGCATTTGGATTATCTCACAAGGTGGAAAATACTGTAATGTTTGTTAGCTTCACCTGGGCCTGTCATTAACACTAGTCAAGTGCAAAAATTAATCAGATTAAAGGTTCACTCCAGCCAGGCGTAAGGTCAAGCTGCTAATTACAAGGCTGGAAAATGAGTGTGACCAGAAGTCATTTAAACTTAAAATGTAATTCTAGGGCAAACTTAACAACAAGCTCTTCCTTAGCTGCCCTATTATCTCCCAGTTTGAGTTTTTAAGATGTCTCATCCATAACACCCCCCCCCCCCCAGGACTCTAATTTGCACCTACACTCCATGGCATGTCTTGCTCTCTTCCAGTGCAAGGAAAGCATCTCAGGTGTGGCCAGCTGTGGTTTTGTTTGAAGTTTACAGTTCCTGCACTCCTGACCCTAGTTTCTGTCACACCTGCTAGTGCACGTTGTCCTATCAAACCCTGACCAGGTCTTCTTTCCAACCATCACTTCACAAACCAGTTTATAAACCCTTTACTGGCTTCCCTACTCTTTACATGTAACATTAAAAACAATGAGCTCTGTAGGAGTACCCTCAAGTTTTCCATGCACAGCTGATTTGGGGTAACATAAACGGCTCTTGGACAAACTTGCCACAGCAACCCCATGCAGCGTACAGGCTGGGGTCAGAGTGGCTGGAGAGCAGCCAGGCAGAGAGGGACCTGGGGGTACTGGTCGATGGTAGGCTGAACATGAGCCTGCAGTGTGCCCAGGTGGCCAAGAGGGCCAATGGCATCCTGGCCTGGATCAGGAACAGTGTGGCCAGCAGAAGCAGGGAGGTCATTGTGCCCCTGTACACTGCACTGGTTAGGCCACACCTTGAGTCCTGTGTCCAGTTCTGGGCCCTCAGTTTAGGAAGGATGTTGACTTGCTGGAACGTTTCCAGAGAAGGGCAACAAAGTTGGTGAGGGTCTTGGAACACAAGCCCTATGAGGAGAGACTGAGGGAGCTGGGGTTGCTTAGCCTGGAAAAGAGGAGGCTCAGGGGAGACCTTCTTGCACTCTACAACTCCCTGAAGGGAGGTTGTAGCGTCCAGGGCTGGTCTCTTCTCCCAGGCAAGCAGCACCAGAACAAGAGGACACAGTCTCAAGCTGTGCCAAGGGAGGTTTAGGTGGGAGGTTAGGAAGAAATTCTGCACAGAGAGCATGATTGCCCATTGGAATGTGCTGCCCAGGGAGGTGGTGGAGTCACCATCACCAGAGGTGTTTAGGAGAAGACTTGATAGGGTGCTTGGTGCCGTGGTTTAGTTGATTAGATGGTGTTGGATGATAGGTAGGACACGATGATCTCGAAGGTCTCTTCCAACCTGGTTTATTCTATTCTAAATGAAGATGACAGACACGATAGACACACTTTGACCAAGCAGCCCTCACACCATGTGGTGTCAGCTTCTAGGATTTCTAATCTGACAATTCCCATTCCATTACTGAAGAATGAGAGAAGATCACACCTCCTACACAGAAGGGAGTGTGAGGAGAGCAAGAATCACACTAGACAGTGCTGATCTTAATGTCATCGTTAACTAATCTTCCCCGAGTTCATCTATCACTGTGCCAACTCAGCATCGTTTTGAATGATTAAATGCCTGTGAAATCAATCAATAAACTGAATTTGTTCCATTTGGCTACGTTATCCAAACTGGACTTTTGGCTATGTCATCATTACTGGGATCTTTCATTTGTCAGGATTGCTAGAATACAGATAACAACAATACAAATACTGACTGTGTACATTAGTGGTTTCCTTGACCCATTATAGAACAGAGAACCAAGTTCATCATTTGCTCTGGAAAAATGCACTGCTTAAGACTGAGAGATCAGAGAAAGGAACAGGATTGTTGCTATATAGAAATCAAAGATTTTACAGAAAGAACCAGGATTTCTACTACATAGAAATGAAAGATTTTAATGACTAATATGCTAGCAGAGACCTATAAAACACTTTGTACACTGTGTTGTAGGAATTTTTTCATTAACAGTTTTGTTTATTCATTCCTTAGAAGGAGGAAATGGTGTTAGCTGCTTAGTACCAGGTTACATGTGTAACTTCTGGGCTTTCTTAATGACCTGGAAGTTACAGTTGTGATTAAGTCTTCTAGTAAATTAGTAGCTTTGTGGTAGCTGCCTAAGTTTTACTCAGGGTATGATGGCAGACCCAGAGAGGTCACATTGCACCAGAAGCGTGTTGCAACAGACATTTATTTACTTGCAGAATGAGGGGCTATTCACACCTGACACTTCTACAGCATCTTCTGAGAGTCTCTCTTGTACTGCTACAAGAGGAGTTAAAAACCTTTCTGGTGGCAGGTGTTCCCAGCCATTACTCACAACTAGTGGAACCAGGAGATGTCTGCCTTCCCCTGCTTTAATGCTGCCATTGTGTGTCCACTCCACAGCTGAGCTCCAGTGGGCTCCCACCCTCGCTGTATGAGTCCAACCTGTCTATCAGAGAAAATGATGGGTTGGAGGGAACCTGAGAGGAGCACAACTGCTTTAGAGAGGAAGATGGACAAGTGCCTACAGTGGGAGGCTGTGAGGAAGCAGAGTAATTTTTCACCAGACACTGTTCTTTCAAGCAGTCACATTTCAGGCTGTCTGAGGGGATGAAACTGAAGGTCGCCAGTTACAACAGTAAAACATTTCATTCCCTTTTTGTTTTTAATAACAATGCACTCCAGCAGTGGCAGTCATCTTTTGAGAGAGCGAAAACATCGTGCTACACAATTATTGTCAGCTGATGTATGCAAGTTTATGACTGTTATTTGCATTGATGCAGTGAATGGTGTGTTACTGTGCTGCTGCGCTCTACATCTTCTAAATGCAAAAGCTTTAGCTTTAAAGAGTTTGGAAGCTGATATTGTAATGATACTTTGCAGCAATCCAGGGCTTTACAGAGACTAAAATTTCATTAGCACATTGCTGATGTCTGTGCCAAACAGCTAAGTAGTATGCAGTGTTTTAAAATGGAAAGTGAAGTTAAACATGTGTATCGTCAAGACCTCTACGCGTACTGAGGGGAGTCAGTGGTTTGTCTGCGAAGGTAATGTGATGCTGCTGCAAGAAAGTGGGATGGCAACCTGGTTTCAGTTCCTACCCCAGCCTGAGCCCTTGCCACAACTATTTCCTTTCATCTACCTGCAAAAGGAAATGGTGGATCGCTGGTAAATGCTTTAAGATCTGCAAAGGAAGAAAGGGGACCTATCCTTACGGTAACCAGGTGTATCCACACCCACCCTCCTAAATAGTTACAAGGTGAGATTATTAAGGGAACAGACACTTGAAACAACGTTGGCCCACACTTCAAGCACAGGCACATGCAGGATGTGAACGTGGAGCTGTACAATCTTGAGAGGATGACATGTCCATGAATTAATCTACTGTTGGTTCTAAAGAAGCCAAAGCTGCTTTGTCATTGTCACTTGTGTACATGCTACATTGCGTGACAGGGAGCTACTGTGCGATTGCACAGCCTCCCTCCTGTCCTTGTGACTGCAAGGAGCCCTGGCAACATTGAAATACCCAACCGCATTGCCAGGCTCACCTTGTAAAGTAAATAACACCAGGATCACACAAAAGCAACTAGAGAAAGGGATAGAGGGACAAAGGGTGCCTGAATAGGAAGGATGCAGAAAGGCACAAAATGAGTCACAAGGGACAAATTGTAATGACACATTTGAAAGGACGTCAGAAGTGGGGGAAGGCTGAAGAAAGGTCTGCAGCTTAGTGGGGAACAAGAAGAAAAGCAGGTGACACCCGGATTGACATATTAAATGGGCTTCAGTCACAAATCTTGTGCTGATACCCAGAAACTTACCATGCTTCATTCTAACAAGTGTGCAGAGAAGTCCAAAATCAGGGACAGAATACACTTTAAAGGTTCACATTTAAGAAAGGTAGATACACTGAAACCAGACAGGTCTGCTGAGCTCTGCACTGACAAATTTAAAACACTGGAGCAGTCTTAGAAGCACTAACAATTATCATTGACAGCTGCTAGAAGGAAAATCCCTGTGGATAAACAGTACCTGTCATTAAACAGGAGAAAATTAAGAGAATAGGGACTTTCAGAGGAGTCAGGGTAGGACTGTCACCAGGAAACATTTCTAAGCAAATACATTTTGTTCCTAGACACACAGAATACAGTCAGGCAACAAAGACTTTTGAAGAGCAAATCCTGTTAAATGGATCTAATCTCTTCTTTAGAACAAATAGCCTAGTGCCATAGGCACCTACCCCTGTTGCTGCTGGTGGCACAATGTCTCTGGGAGGCATGCAGGAGATTCCTTGCTTTTCCCTTCTGTTATGGGAACCTTGTACCCATAAAATGCTTCCTGTCTGCTGAAGTCTATCCCTTTCTGTGGGTGCAGGATTTACTGGCCACGTGCTATAAAGATCCTGCACAGAGGTGAATCATTCCCTATCCCTTGGCTGTGTCCAGGGGAATGTGGTCAGCTGAAGCCCTGCTGATGTGTTGCTAGCAAAGATAATTTGCTGTCTATGCAGATAAGGCAGATGCCTAGCAGATGGGTATAGGCTACACAAAACAAGCTGAAGGATACAGTCCATAAGCTGTTTACATTGGGTGTCCCCTACCTAGCTGGTAAGTATTAGATATGAATAAGGCTCTTTAAAAGCTTTTGATGTAGTCCTACATGATGAACTGTGAAAAACCCAATGAGACCAGGCTAAAATCACTCAGCAGTCCGGTAGGTGACAAGTGGCTTAAATACCACTTGTCCGGAGTAATTATCGACGATTCACTGTCAAACCAGGGGAACACTGCAAGAGAGGTCCCACAAAAGTGTCTGGGGTCACTTTTACTCAATGCTTTCATTAATGACTTGGATGAGAGTAATGATTTGCATAGAGAATAAAATTTGTGGATGACATCAAGATGGAAGGGTTAGTGAGCACTTCGGCAAACAGGACTGGAATGTAAAACAATCTTGCTAGGCTGGTGAAATGCTCTGAAATCAATAAGATCAAATTCAATGAAGAATGCAAAGGACTCCTCTTAGGGGGGAGAAGTCAAGAGCAGAGGTGACAAGTGGAGAATAGCTGCTAGGCAGCAGTCCTGGAGGCAAGGCTCAGAGTCCTACCATCAGTCATGAATTGAGGATGAGTCAAACGGTATAATGCTGCTGAAAACCTTCAACCCACAATGGCTTTCCTGCCCCATAAGCTGAACAAATGGAGTTCTGGTGAATATAAAGCTAATTACTCTGCACTACTCAGCTCTAATTACCAGGGTTGTGTGCTCAGTTTGGAATATTATAAGAAGAAAAAAAAAAAAAGTAAAGCAAGATTGACTAAAATAGAGGGAAAGGAGTGATGAATTTTATTCAGTCTAGGAAAAAAAAAATGGAAATTGAGTGATGACCTGGTAGCATTCTCCATCTGTGTAAAAGACTCAGAGAGAAAATTCAGTCTTCTCCATGCCATCAAAAAGTAAGATGAGGATTGATTTGCAGCAAGAAGGACAGATGTTAAATTCTCATTTTCTTGGTGTAACTCAGCATTCAAAGAGTTTCTTAAAGAATTTCCATTGTTAGTTTTAGAAGACGACAGACAAATGTCCAGGGATATGCTACACAGAGTTGACTGTCAAAGGAGACAGGACCTTTATGTTTCTTCCAACCTTATGTACCCATGACTTTTGTCTAGCAGCTTAAATGACACGAGATAGTTAACACCAGTCAACACCAATCAATTCATTCTGAGCACTTGCAAGACAGTGGTGTTCAGAACCACAAAGCTGATTACCAGAGGCTTTTGTTATGGAGCAGTTTCTTCTACTAAAGGGCTCAATCTTCACGATCTTCACAAGTCACAGAATGCACTGGGATGGAAAGGACCTCTAGAAGTCAACTAGACCAGCCTCTCCTTGAAACATCCCCTACTAGATCAGATTGTTCAGAGCCCCATCAAGCCTGACCTTGAATGTCTCCAGGGATGTGGCAGCCACCCCCTCCCTGAACAACCTGTTCCAGTGTCTCAGCATCCTTACTGTAAAGAACTTCTTCCTCACAATACAATACAATACAATACAATACAATACAATACAATACAATACAATACAATACAATACACCAGGTTGGAAGAGACCTTCAAGATCATCGCGTCCAACCCATCAAACAATCCAACCCACCCAACAACTAGACCATACAGCCAAGCACCCCATCAAGTCTTCTCCTGAACACCTCCTGTGAAGGTGACTCCACCACCTCCACGGGTAGCCGATTCCAATGGGCAATCACTCTCTCCGTGTAGAACTTCTTCCTAACATCCAGCCTAAACCTGCCCTGGCGCAGCCTGAGACTGTGTCCTCTTGTTCTGGTGCTGGATGCCTGGGAGAAGAGGCCAACCTCTGCCTGGCTACAACCTCCCTTCAGGTAGTTGTAGAGAGCAATAAGGTCACCCCTCAGTCTCCTCTTCTCCAGGCTAAGCAACCCCAGCTCCCTCAGCCTTTCCTCATAGGGCTCACGTCCAGTCTAAATCTACCCTGCTCTACTTTAAAACTGTTGCCCCTTGCCCGAGCCCTAAATGCCATTGGAAATGTCTTCATACAATTTTCATAGCTTTAATCAGGCAAAAAGAAGCTTCTCATGTCTGTATAAAATTGAAGACTGGACTTCTTTATGCCAGCTGGTCTGCACAGTGAAAAACATTTATCACCTTGGTGATACCTGTCATTGGCTTTCTGTCACTGCTATTTGTGAACTGAGTCCATCTAAAACAAAATCTGGATCCAATTCCATGTGTGACAAGAAACAAAAAGTTGCTTTTGCAGTTGTGTAATTTGTGCTGGCTGCTGCTGTGCAGAGTGCCCAGCTGGGCGTGACAAGGGCAGGCTAGATGGGAAGCTCACCCCAGTCTGCTGGGTGCAGGGCTTGCTCAAATTGCAACAGCTGAAGATCTGGCCTGCAGCATCTCTGGAGTACTGTTTTGCAGCTCTGATAATAGCATCAGGACGGGATGGAATTTATTTTTGCCATGTACACACTGTTCTAGCATTCTGCCTCCTTCTATTCCCAGAATCCTTGACTTTAGAGTAGAAGCAATGCTGTAAGGACAAGCAAGCTGCAGTGAGATGCTGCTCATTCATTCACTGGTAGGTTTCTCATTTTCCTATTGCCAGCTCTTTGGTCTCAGAGACCAGGTAAGTCTACCAAGAGATATCTGAGGTGCCCAGAAACTTTCACAAAGATTTGAGATTTCCAGTTGGTTATGCAGAGTATTGGGCTAGGCTCAAGCCCAGAGGATCTATACTGTCAGGTCTGCATGAAACCTTGTTCTTACTCTAAGTTTATTTTTTACTCATTCCTCCCTCCTAAGGAAGCTTCAGATAGGAGAGAGCTGGGAAGCTGGCCTGAGCCAGGGAATAAGGGAATTAAAAGGCTTTAATTTAGGGACAGAAACTGGGAGCTGCAAAATCAATTTTCCTTTGAGATAGTCTGGGTCACGGATAGGCATCTGGTTGAGGGTCACTCTAGGGTTAGGCTTAGGGTTTTAGGTTCCTGGTTCAGGTAGACAAAAGCACAGAACCCCACTGCTGTGGGGTGAGTGAGGCAGGGGCTGTGACAGTTTGGGTTAGAGAAGAGGAGCAGAGTGATAGTTGAGGTGGGGCTAGCAGGCAGCTACTAAAGGAAGCTGCAAAAAGTGTTTTCTGATGAGGAATTTATTGTCAAGGGCACAACTAATTCTAATCCTAACACTATGGTGTTCTGGGAGGGCTAGGGCTGGCCTATGGGAGAGGATGTGTAGCAGAAACCACCTTCTCTGGACAAAGCTGACCAGAAAGAAGTATTAACATGAGGGTGGCTAGAAAGAGTCCAGAGCTCAAGCCTGAGATTCTCCTAGCCTCAGGGAGTGGGGGTGGGGGTAAGGTGGCCATGGTGGCTCTGCAAAGAGGGAATGACCAGTCCCTTCTGAGCAGATGTCTGCAGTTAACTCCACAGGTTACTCAAAATCCTGCACGAACTTGGACTTTGCCCTGCACCCTTTCTCTAACCCTGACAACAGAGGCTGGCAGAAAGATGTGTGGAGATGAGCAAAAAAACCCACAGACAAGGCACTTTTGGAGCCCAGATCTCATCTTAGCTCCTTCTTCCCATGTCTCTCACATCCCCATGACAAACCTCCACCCTAATCCATACTTCAGCCTGGGGATGGTGCTTTGCAGCTATCTTCAACCCTGCCTTTGCCTCTTCAGTCTTCTAATTCCCTTCCTTCACCCTGACCATCTTGCTTACTGTAGTCTTGGAAGTCTGGCTAAGTACAGGTGGTAAATGCTGCTGTAGATCTACTCACCCGACATTTTGAGCAACCCTTATGTCCATTACATTCTTACAGTACTTAAGAAAACAGTCATCTGAACTTTGAAACTGAAGAAAGAAAACAGCAGGAAGACATCAGAATCTCTGATCAACATCTATCTGGCTTTGGAGAGCAGTTGACTCAGTGACTGAACAAAATGGATTTAATTTTATGAAGTGATTGCCTTTGATGGAAGCAGAACTGTTCACCAGGGGAAAGACTGGATAGTTACAGCTTCTCTGAGATATGGTTAGAGTATTCCCCATCCAATGCTAGTGCCAGGTGTGTGGTACAGGTAGATGGTGGAAAGAGGGCTCTATTTTCTCTAACAAATTGCATTAAGATTGCAATAGAACAGAATGAGTGGCACCAGGATACATTCAGTATCTCACAAAGCTAAGCTCAGCTGAAGGGCACAGCATTTTATATTTCCTCTTGTGAAAACAGAGACAGAAAGCAAAAAAATGGATACCTAGCCCCTGGAGCTCCTTAATGTCTGGCAGCAGAAGGAACAAGCATGGTCACACAGGAGATAGCATTATTGTCCCAGCCAGTATCTCACTCTGGCCTGTACAGCTCTGTAGAGCAGCAGTCCCAGCCTCTCCTAGAACAGAATAGAATTAACCAGGTTGGAAGAGACCTTTGAGATCATCACGTCCAACCTATCATCCAGCACTAGCTAATCAACTAAACCATGGCACCAAGAACCTCATCCAGTCTATTCCTAAACATCTCCAGTGATGGTGACTCCACCACCTCCCAGGGCAGCACATTCCAATGGCAAATCACTTTCTATGAAGAACTTCTTCCTAACATCCAGCCTAAACCTCCCCTGGTGCAGCTTGAGACTGTGTCCTCTTGTTCTGGTGCTGCTTGCCTGGGAGAAGAGACCAGCCCTGGACGCTACAACCTCCCTTCAGGTAATTGTAGAGTGCAAGAAGGTCTCCCCTGAGCCTCCTCTTCTCCAGGCTAAGGAACCCCAGTTCCCTCAGCCTCTCCTCACCTCCTAGAAGGCCACAGGAGAGAACCAATCTGTGGGCTCATCTCAAAGAGCAACTTTGTGAAGAATACTGTTGATTTTAGTCATAATGCTCAGACAAGTAGAGACTCCATCATCTGCCTGCACACAGAAGAAAAGTAATAAGCTTGCTTCGCTTCCCTGA
This sequence comes from Picus viridis, assembly GCA_033816785.1. Taxonomy (NCBI): domain Eukaryota; kingdom Metazoa; phylum Chordata; class Aves; order Piciformes; family Picidae; genus Picus; species Picus viridis. The sequence goes on from CM066571.1 coordinate 10,501,243, forward strand.
TTTATAGAAGAAACGAGAGAGCTCTGATTTATTAAAACAAAATAAGTATTTCCCCAACATAAAGAACTGTAGAACTTCACTCAGCCAAACATTTCTCAAGCTACAAGAAGACACAGAAGTAGGAAGAGACTATGAATCAAATAAATTATTTTTTATCTCTCTTCTCTAGCTGTCTCTGTGCCTTCCCTCTGCAAGACTCTTTTCCCTGTTCAGCTATTCAGTTTGCAGAACAGAAACATGTGAGAAGTTAAGCTGAAGGATGTCAGACTCCTCTTTAAAAAATGCCTATAACATCCCCATTTTTTTAATTACCCAGCAACTTGTTCAAATACTTAGGACACAGTGCATTTATTTCATCAAACTCTGTCCCAGGCCCGTGACAAATTATGGTGAAGATCATTCTTTTTCTTTCCTTCAGTGGGAAATTGTCCCAAAGGCAATTTTTTTTTTGGCATCAAAGTGTAATTTAGGCCAGAAAGTTGCCTGATGTTCAACTGTCAATCATAGACTACTTTTCTGAGAACTGAGCAGAAATGACAAAGTACAAAATCAAGTCAAATAACAATTATGCTGTAAGGATTTAGTGACAACAAATCAAATTTAATGGCAGCAGAGCAGGATAAGAAGTAAATGCACAAAGTATTTCTTCCATGATAGCAGTGCTTTAATACCTTCAGGTAGGCAGAGAGAAGATCCAAGACTGATAGGAGAAAGAGAGACCCCTGTGTACTCTTCTCACAGTCTTCCCTTGATATTTTATATAGACCTGCTTCCATTCCCTTCCTTTCCCTTCAAATGGTATTTTGTTCTCTTCAGCAAAATCACACTTGAAATTCAGGACTTGAACAAATTCCCAATGAATCCCCCTCAAAGTTTCACACCTTGAAGCTCTTCACTTACTGCCATCTCTCAACTCAACCTCACTAGATCACACAATTTTCCATGTCCTGTGTTGCAAGACTCCTCTCTTCCTTCTTTGTTATTCTTGTCAAGTTCATTAGTGGAAAAGTAGGGATAAATCATAGAATCAACAAGGTTGGAAAAGACCTCAAAGATCATCAAGTCCAACCTGTCACCCAAGACCTCATGACTACTAGATCACGGCACCAAGTGCCACGTCCATTCCCCTCCTGAACACCTCCAGGGATGGGGACTCCACCACCTCCCTGGGCAGCACATTCCAATGGCTAACAACTCTGTCTGTGAAGAACTTTCTCCTCACCTCAAGCCTCAACTTCCCCTGGCACAGCTTGAGACTGTGTCCTCTTGTTGTGGTGCTGGTTGCCTGGGAGAAGAGACCAGCCCCCACCTGGCGACAACCTCCCTTCAGGTAGTTGTAGAGAGCAATAAGGTCTCCCCTGAGCCTCCTCTTCTTGAGGCTAAACAACCCCAGCTTCCTCAGCTGCTTGAGGCGTCTCCCCAGCCTCGTTGTCCTTCTCTGGGCACATTCAAGTGTCTCAACGTCCTTCTTAAATATAACTGTACATAAATATATATAAATATACATGACTAGACTGCATCCAGAGCCAGCTTCCCTCTAAGATGACAACAGCCATGTTTATGCAGTGCTGAGGCCAAGCAAACAAAGAACCTAGCTGTGTCTTCTGCAGCTTCTCAAATGCTTCTACCTTGCACTGCCAGCTGCTACAGGGCTTATTTGCTCTCCTGGAGGCCCATGCAAGGATGATTATCCTTGTCCTAAAGCTGAGCTGGCTTCATTTATTTGCCCTGTTATGTGAGCTAATACATTACTCCAGAAAAAGAAGAAAGAGGGTAGATGTTGCCTAGACAGCTGAGCTGGACCTACCACAGCTCAGATTGGGAAGTAGCAGCACAACCTCTAGTGCCATCAGACACAGGGGTTGGATTCTTCCATTTTCTGGAGAGCTGGCAGTGTATCTGTGTATGTCAAAGGTTTATGCATAGCACCAACAGTGTCCAGATTGCAGAAGGTCTTACACTGTGGTATCCATGCTGCTGAGATGCTATCATCTAGGTGTCTCAGCAATGAGACCACTTACAGGAAAATCTTCCCTGGGCTTGTCTTAGCACCTGTTCTGGCCATATAATGGTGTTGAAAGCAGGTCCCAGAGTACAATCAGCAAATAAGTGAAGAAAAAATTTGGGAAACAGCAATACTAGGAAGAGAAAAACCCACATGAACATGAGAAATTGTTCACCATACTGTGCATATTTTGGAGACAATAAAAAATGTATTTCATTCCAGCCCTTAGGTAGTCATAGGAACTAAATTAGAACTATAATTATTGCATGTGCTGTTTACAGTGGAGAGAAGTAAAGAGAGAACCCAATTTAAGTGGTAAAGGAACAAGTAGCTGTGAGTAAACTGTGCTGACAGCCTTCCAGCTGGATCAGTGTTCATTTTCCTTTGCAGTTTTGGGACAGATTAAATATGTGAGGCTGCACTCTACAAAGACTGCTGCCTCTTGTCTGAGGACATCACAGACAGCTGACACCATGTAGCAGGAGAAAGATATCCTCCAATATTGATATAATTGTGTGCTTTCAACTGCCAGATATATTGGGTCCCTAAGCCACTAGGTCAGACATGACTGGTAAGGGGTTTTGTTAACAACTGTGACATCTGCTGTGTCAGCCAGAAAACAATGTCACCCATGGGACATTTGCCGTTGCTAGTCCCATTAAAGATTTGAAAGTACGAAAGTTTTTCTCAGAGACATAGCATCTGAGGTACCAGACCTGTGGTGCATAGTTTCTCTTCTGCTGGGAGAACATTATCACCAGCAGCAGTGGCCTTCTGTTGTTCACAAAGCTCTGCTTATCTGCAGACTCCTCTGTCATTTACACATCCACAGCACCCAGGGTCAGGTCCAGTTGCAGTGAGGCAGGGAGAACACACATCTTGTGTTTCACAGCACAAGCATGGAGAACCTGCTGCTGGGCAGCCCCCTTAGTCTGTCAGCTGCACCGCCCTGAAGAAGGGAGGTTATACACAACAGGGTAAGACTTGACAGTTTCTCAGTTTAACAGTACAGCAGATGGATTTGAAAGAGTTGGGCACTAATTGTCTTAGGCTGTGGCTCCAAGAGAAGCTTTGGGTACCTAGCAGTGGGGAACCCAAGTGCCACAGCTAGATAGTGAAAGGCACTAGAGTAGTACAACTCCCCTGACTGCTCCAGACTTGTTCCTGAAATTTAGGGGATAACTTTGCTTGCACAGACTGTGGGCCACAGCAGGTATTTACTGTCCTCTCTGTGCTGGTACTGGATGAGAGATAACTCAGGTAGTGTAGAGTGTTGTCAGTGTGAGTCATGTTTTGGGTGCTGCAGCTAACTGGGCAGAAATGTGACTTCCTCCCTGGTCCCAATCAGTTTTCTTTTCCAAATGCTGTAATGGTCCAGTATTAAGAAGGACATTGAGACACTTGAAGGTGTCCAGAGAAGGGCAACGAGGCTGGGGAGAGGCCTCGAGCACAAGCCCTACAAAGAAAGGCTGAGGGAGCTGGGATTGTTTTTCCCGGGGAAGAGGAGGCTCAGGAGAGACCTTATTGCTCTCTACAACTACCTGAAGGGAGGATGTAGCCAGGTGGGGGTTGGTCTCTTCTCCCAGGCAACCAGCACCAGAACAAGAGGACACAGTCTCAAGCTGCACCAGGGGAGGTTTAGGCTGGAGGTGAGGAGAAAGTTCTTCACAGAAAGAGTGATTTGCCATTGGAATGTGCTGTCCAGGGAGGTGGTGGAGTCCCCATCCCTGGAGGTATTCAAGAGGGGATTGGACATGGCACTTGGTGCCATGGTTTAGTCAGGAGGTCTGTGGTGATGGGTTAGACTTGATGATCTTTGAGGTGTCTTCCAAGCTTGGTGATTCTGCAATAACATGGAAGCAGAGCCTTACAGACAGCAAACAGATTGAGCAACCTCAACAAATGAGAACCACCAGAAATCACAAGATTTGGGCACAGTAGTTTCAACACTTCCAATGTGGGAAAGTAAGTCTGTGATTATATGGGCTGATCAATTGACATAAATGATATAACTTATTTCATCTTCATTTAGCTCCTTCATTGTTACCACTTCTAGAACCCCAGGGATAATGGCATTTCAATGAAACAAGTAAACTTCTGCAACAGCTTGATCAAGTGAGGTCTCCTTGCGAAGAGATTCCTTTTCAAAAGCAGTCACAGCTTTAAACATGAGGTGGTGGCTCATAATGTTCTTACAAAAAGCCTTTAAAAATTACCTGGCAGATTCAACCCCATCTCATTCAATTACAAGAAAGCATGTGGGCTGCAAAGAAAACCTGCTTAGAAAGTCTCCCAGCAGGCACTTTGGTTACTACCCAGTGTGAGTTACAAATTGGGTACCAGGAAAAGCAAAGAAATCACAGGAGTTAACAATGTTAGGCCTAAGCTAGTATTAGTCCACTTCTTATTAGAATCCTGTTAACATAGGCAAAACCTTAGCATGGCTGCCTTGCTTAAGTTAAGCAAGTTGACTTCAGAACATGGTTTAAGTTGCTTTGCTCTGTGATCTCTCTCTGAAACAGTGTTTTCAGCAGACTACCACAAGCAAGGCACTTTTAAAAGCATCAGACCTTAAACCAAGAAAAGTGATTAAAAAGCTGATTTGCTTAAATATGAATGTCCATCCTTGGGTACTTTAGCATTTGTGCAAAGCATTACCTTTCCTCACCCCCACCAGCACTTTTGTAATCGAATCAACACTGCTGACTGAAACCATCAATAACCAAGAGCTACAGGCTTGGCAGAAAAGGCAGACCTCATGGAAAGCTGTGTGACTCTTCTTGAGCATGCACAGTTTTCAGGGATTTGTCCATTTCCTGCGTTAATGCAATGCATCATTTTGGTCATGCTTGCTTGCCCCTAAACAGCTTCCTACCTAAATGAAGACAGCGCACTGCTGCTGTGTCTTTTGGAGGCCACCGGAGTAGCAGACAAGGCCGAACCACACTCTCTTTGCAGATGATTTCACCCGGACACCACTGCTCCTTTGCTGGAGGTTTCCACCTGACAGCAAATCTAGTGAAGGGGCTGCTCAGACTCACCCATGCAAAAGCATCTTCATGAAGCTGGACTGTGCTAACCTTGGGGATTTTACCCCAAAGCAGATCAACAAGTGCTCACATATCAGACTGTGCCTCATGATGAGCTGGGTGGGATCATTCCATTCTGACTGGAAAAGACCCTTCATTTTCTTTATTTGAAGAAACCCCTTGACTACTGAGTAGTAAAAACCAGTGAAAGACTGTTCCCTCCTCACCTTTCACAAGCCATTTACAAGCTGAAGATTCCCACAGTATTTAGTCTGCTGTCATAGGGGAGCCACTCAATGCATTTATTGCTCTGACATCTTTCTCCTTCCTCCCTGTGCTCTTTGTCAAAGCAAGTCATCAGAAAGATCTTGTACTGGATTTGTATGGCCAGGTTTTGTAATGAGGGGCTACAGGGGTGGCTTCTGTGAGATGCTGCTGGAAGATTCTGTGTCAAAATGACAGTCAGATCCATGATGGACCTGCTGCTGGCCAAGGCTGAGCTCATCAGTGATGGTAGCATCACTTCTGTGATAAATAACATGTTCAAGAGGGAGAAAACTGCACAAGAGCAATTGCAGCTGGAGAGAGAAGTGAGAATACATGAATAACAACTCTGCAGACACCAAGGTTGCTAAAGAAGAAGAGAAGGATTTAATTTGTCATCAATTAATAAAATACATCAAGAATCCTTTTGCACATCTTCAGTCAGCTTTATTCTGAGCATCTGTGCCATCTGCAGACATTGCAACTTCACTCTCTACCCTTTTGCTATGTGACTTGTAAACATCTGGTACTGCACAAACCCTAGCACAGATTTCCAGGGTGGTAGCTATGATCTGGTAACCAACCCCTGCTGCAAAACCTGGCCATTTATTCCTGTCTTATTTCCTACCTTTAACTGGGACATGTGTATGTGACAGTTTATAAGGACACCTTCTCTCTTTTCAAGAGCCTTAGCTGCTTCTTTGAGAAGCTTGTTGAAACTTTGGCAGAGTATATTACATCATATAAATCACTCTTCCTTACATGCCCACTGACTTTTAAAAAGACCCTAATAAACTGCTAACTCAAAAGTTCCATTTATAATAGGCATCTCAACCTTTTTCCAGTGTCTCATACGTCACCTTCATGTCTGTTAAATGTAGTCATTGTCTTACTTGCCACTTAGAATAGAATTAACCAGGTTGGAAAAGAGCTCATAGATCATCAAGTCCAACGTATCACCCAACACCATCTAATCAACTAAACCATGGATCCAAGCACCCCATCCAGTCTCCTCCTGAACACCTCCAGTGATGGTGACTCCACCACCTCCCTGGGCAGCACATTCCAATGGACAATCTCTCTTTCTGTGAGGAACTTCTTCCTAATATCAAGCCTAAACCTCCCCTGGCACAGCTTGAGACAGTGTCCTCTTGTTCTGGTTGCCTGGGAGAAGATACCAACCACCTCCCTTCAGATAGTTGTAGAGAGCAATAAGGTCTCCCCTGAGCCTCCTTTTCTCCAGGCTAAATAACCCCAGCTGCCTCAGCCTCTCCTCACAGGGCTGTGCTCCAAACCCCTCCCCAGCTTTGTTACCCTTCTCTGGACACACTCCAGCAACTCAACATCTTTCCTAAACTGAGGGGCCCAGAACTGGACACAGGACTCAAGGTGTGGCTTAACCTGTGCTGGGTACAGGGGCGTAATGACTTCCCTGCTCCTGCTGGCCCCACTGTTCCTGATCCAGGCCAGGATGCCATTGGCCTTCTTGTCCACCTGGGCACACCGCTGGCTCATGTTCAGCCTACTATCAACTTACTTTGCTTTGCACAGGCAGAGGGTTGCATTGGTTGGTTGGAGGGGATTTTGCAGCAGAAGTGGGATGACCAGTGATGGCTGAGTGACTGCCAGCTGTCAAAGGATACTTTCCTGGAAATAAGCACATGGGAAACTCACAATATCTATCTGCTTCTAATTAATTACAAGGAGATTGACACTGAGTGGACCACTGGCTGTGCTTCACGCTGCCATGAAGAGGTATCTACTCTGCCCCTCAGAAGGGTTGTCCAGCCATGGAAAGTGAGAGTGAGCTCTGCAAAAATGCTGTTCCCTGTTTTCAGCATGCACTGTTTGTCTCCATACCAACCCACTGAGTTTAGAAACAAAAGGAATATTTTTCTGCTAACATTTATGCCTGATAGCAACAGCAACATGAATCTGCTTGGGAATGACTGTGAGTGAATATTCATAAACTGGTATCTGTTTTCCCTAATGAAAACTGGGGGAAACCCTCCCCAAACCAAAAGATTTTCCAGCATGGTTACTAGTCTGAAGATGAATCTGTCTCCTTATCACTCTGCAATCACAGCTGAAGAAACCTTTCCTTGGACAGAAAACAATAACCCCTATGTCACCATTACTGAGGCATCTGCAGCATGACAGGAGGCTCTCTCTTTAGGAATTCTAATCGAGTGCCATGCCCTGTGCAACACTGAGACCAAAGATTAGAGCTTGAGGTCACTTGACACAGGTTCAGAGACTTTCAGGGCAGGCTGAAGAGCCCACGGACTGCAGCATCCTATCTGAACTGCCTGCTGCACCTGCTCCAAGGAGGGAACATATTGGGGTTTAAATATGTTTAAATATGTTATGCTGTGAAGCATTCCTGCTGTGTGCTCTGCAAGTCCAGGTGAGTTCAAATGAAACAGTGCACACCAGCTGTGAGGGGCTCTGCCTGATGGGTCTAAAGGACCGTTTTGCAGCCTGCCTGTGCTTTCATGAATATTGATCACCATTTACCTGTAGCACAGAGTGGATGATCTGTGTGAGAGCCTTCACTGACAGGCCCAGAAAGATTTTTCTGTGCACTGTCCAGAATTTTTCCCTCAGTAAGACTTTACTCTCACTTCAAGCTGTGTACTTGGTGTGAATGCTTTGCCTTTCAGAATTAGCAGCTCCATTGCCTAAATGGATTTGTTGTGAATTTCAGAAACAGCTGATGAGAATAAAGCAGAAGATGCTTAATCAGTAAATGAGATGTGGCTTCACTAAGTCAATAAAATAAGAGCCTGTTGCCCTTGATGTGCATTGAAACAAATCATCACCACAGATGCATACAGATTTTGAAGGCCATTTTGAACTATACAAAGAGGGAAATCAAGGGGATAAGCAAGAATGCAGTGTTCTAGTTAAGAATGGGTTAAATTTAATGTTAAGAACTTCTTGTGGAAAGGCTTAGGCTCCTGCTGAACAATGTTTCCTATTTGGGATCACCCACATATTGAAGGTTTGTACTGGATTTATAGAGGTAGGGTAGGCAGGATTCTTTGGTGGGCTAGGAAGGCAACAACTCAAGGACTTGGGAGTGCACAAGGGGAGAAGAGATGAGCGCACACAAACATCTAAATGCTGGCATATTAGAGCAGGAAAAACAGAGAAAGCAGGAAGGAAGGAGCATGAGAACACTGGTCACATTGTCTGTGCATGTGCTTCATTACTTGTTGAGTTATCAAGCTCTCTCAGGTAAGTACTGAACGAACTCTTCCAAATAAGCAGAGGTAAACACAGCCTAGTTAACTACACTGCAAGCTCAGTGCAGGGGGAACCCATCCTGATGCATCTGCCTGTTTGTTTTTACATTACTGAAAGGAGAGACTATCCAGTATGAAGCAAGCAACCAAGTAAAGGGTTTAGACAGGGGAAATCCTGAGACAATTTCCCCAAGTCAGTAACAGTGGCTGAGCAGCAAGAACCCATCCCTTTGCTGCTGTAGAGCAGCATGGCTCCAGCAAAGCCAATGTTAGCAAAGCATCAATTGTTGCAAGGGAAAATGAGGGGGGAGAAGTCATCAAAGACTGAGAATGATGTAAAGAGACTTCTTAGGGGTTGGTTTATTCATGTTGGTAGCCTCAGTGCTAGCACAGCTGATGTGTTTGCTTACTCCACCTGGATACACAGATTACCTTTAAGTAGCTGCTTAATATGCAGAACAATACCTGCACTAGTTGTAGGTGGTGGTAACAGTTCAGTGGATTAAGAGGCAGAATGTTCCAGCCAATACACAGCAGCAACTGCTGCTCTAAGAAGTTTGCAGTGGTTTAAGTCCCCTTTCCACTGGCTCAGGTATCCCCAGGAGTTAACAGACGAGTAATGGTGGAGCAGCAGAGCTAGACCTCGTTACACTACAGATTCTGAGTCAGTATCACTCATTTGAAGTAGGAAATGGGAGCTTGCAGTACTGATGATGAAAGGCTGAGGCATCCAGTGCCAATATAAACTATCCTGGCTTTTACTAACAGCTCCTTTTCTTCATTTCCAGAGAAGCATTTCCAAGACACAAGATTTGTATCTCGCTGCTGCATGCTTTCTACACACAGTGCTTAAGGGATAATCCTCAATGCACTGTAGTATGCGAAGCAATAAATGGCTGCCGAGATTAATAGACTGAGCAAAGCTGAAGCATTTAATCAATCTCCAAAAAAAAGTACTCATTGCCAGAATATTACAGGCAAGAGAATTTATTCCTTATGTACAAGAAGCCTTAACAGGCAACAGCAAAGTTTCTGTTCACCAGTGAGGACTTAAACTGCTGAGCTGTCCTTTGTCCTAACAGGATACCTCAGCATGGGGTGGAGGTGAGGGGACTGCCTGCAGTCCCAACCAAGCAGGAGACTTATACAGGCTTAGACTGTTAAACTGGTTAAACATGCCATGGGTAAGGGTTTCCACGATTTGCATGGAAGAGAACATTCTAGTTCTGTGCTATGACAGTTTTAAGACAGAATAACGACACGTATTAAAGCCTCTTCCTAATGTAAGAAAGAGCAGAATATGAGACTATATTTTCCCTTGATCCAGCCCAACTTTGATATAGTTTACAGCATTGCTTCAAAATTCCTAATGGTGCATCAGCAGGGATTAGTGAATTGAGGTCTACTCTGACAGACTTTGATGGACACCTTACAGCATGTAGGTGGCAGAATGCTAAGATGAGTAAGGCGCTCCTGTCCAGCAGGGAGGTCATGTATGAACACAACCTGTGAACCCCTTATCAGCACAGAGGTCAGTGGTCAGGCTTTCTGACTTCACAAACTGTCTGTTAGCTCCCAGTTTCCCACAGAAACACACTCAGTGACCTGCCTCAGAGAATATCACACTCCTCTTGGCTTGAGCCACTGAGACAATCCACAGAGTTCAGCAAATCTCTCTCAAGACAAATTTACATTTCATGGTAATGATTAATGTAAAGATGTGAGCCCTGAGGGGCAGGAAGAAGAAGGGAATACCTTTCCCTACACCTCTCCTCTTTACTCACTTTCTCCTCTATCCTTATATGTATTTGTTTGTACTTTACCCATATCTGATCAAACAGAGGGTTAGAATTTTCACTATGGCATCACTCACTTGTTATTTCACCTGCCCTGAGAAATGCTGGTGCAAGGGTTGGGTGCTCTGAGATGTGCTGTTAGTGCATGTCATCTCATACTGGACTCATCTCTGCATCTCTTCTCTAGATGCCGTATGTTTTCCCCCTCCCTGCAGATTATTGTTGCTGGTGTACATGACCCCTTCCATAGTCTGTCCCAGTCCTTCTTTACAATTGTTGGAGGGCCAGCACAAAACACAAACCATAAATGTTAAAGGAAATACATAATCAGTAGTCACTCAAAAGCCTCTCATGTGAATAGGCAATACTTATCAAAGGCTGTGTGAGAAATGAAGACGAAGAAGCATTCCTGCTTCAATCTCAGGTGTTTGTAAAAGCAGATCAATAGATTAGATTGGATTGGATGTGGGTCAGGTTTCTAATACTAATCCTTTCAATTGCACAGAAAGGGGGAAAACACTAAAAGCATAACAAAGAAGCTAATGGCTGTTCATTTGTAAGGACTTTGAAAACAAACAAACAGGCAGTAAGCAAAACCAGACTTACCTCGCCATCAATCCAAGGTAATCTGCTCTTCTCTAGTGCCTTTGTAATGAATTCCCAGTAGTTTACAGAACCAAGTGGCACTTAAGTGGATAAAGTCACATGCCATGATTTATCTTTTGTCACTCATCTGATGGATGCTCATGGTGTCCCTAGGAGCTTCTCGCTTTTGAACTCCACATGCCTGAAATGTGTAGTCTCTCATAATGTTGCAAAGTCAGGCTGATGTAACGAGCATAATTAAGAAATTGTTTATTAGAGTAATGCACTGACAAATCTGAACTGAACACTGATTAGGAAATGATCCTCCTAAGCTGAAGGGAAGAATGGACTTTCTAAAGGCTTTACTCTGGGTTTCATTTAGGCAGGCTTCATGCTGGGGAGGTTCTCCAGATTTTATTTACATTAGCATAAACTCGGCGCCGCGGCAGGTACTTTGTTTCCATCTGCACAACGTGCTCTCCAGAAACATTTCCAGAGCAGAAGGGACTCTATACTTATCTTTAATGAACGTGGCACAGTAGGAATAGTTGCGAGTTTCATTTCTTTCGCAGGAGAAACACGTGAAAGCCTTTTGGAGTTTTCTGGAGCCAATTACCTCCATCGATCCTTATCACTTCCAATTCCAGAGGGACAAATTGAAGCAGTTGGCATTGCTAACTTGAAATGGCCTAATGTTCCACCTCTTTATTTTCTAGTTCTGGGGGGAGGGGGGAAATAGTTTAAAACTGCATTGCAGACTTGCATTTTTGCAGGTTTTTCTCAAAAAACTCTGCCACAAGAATTTGCATATGTTCCTGTGAGAACTTATGGGATGGGAAATGTCATGCTAATGGAAAGAAACAGATTTTGACTGTAACAATCCATGACTAATTTGAAGGAATATTACCAATTAGTTTGAACTCCAAGCCTGACCTGCCTTAAAATTATTTTGCCATGATAAAAAAATGAGTGAGTGTGGGTTTCACCTTAAAAAAAAAAATAAATAAAAATCACATTTTACCGTTTTCACTGTTTTTTTTGCCTTTTAAAAGAAGAACATCCACTACATTTTGTCTGAAAAACAGAAAAGACTAGAGCAGGTTGGAAGAGACCTTCAAGATCATCAAGTCCAACCTATTATCCAACTCACCTAATCAACTAAACCATGCAACCAAGCACCCTATCAAGTCTTCTCCTAAACACCTCCAATGATGGTGACTCCACCACCTCCCTGGGCAGCACATTCCAATGGCCAATCACTCTCTCTGCATAGAATTTCTTCCTAACATCCAGCCTAAACTTCCCCTGGTGCAGCTTGAGACTGTGTCCTCTTGTTCTGGTGCTGGTTGCCTGGGAGAAGAGACCAACCTCCACTTGGCTACAACCTCCCTTCAGGTAGTTGTAGACAGCAAGAAGGTCTCCCCTGAGCCTCCTCTTTTCTAGGCTAAACAATCCCAGCTCCCTCAGCCTCTCCTTGTAGGGCTTGTGCTCAAGCTTGAAACATAGTTTCAGACTTTTTAAGGTGTATATATATATATATATATATATATGACCATCAAGTTGCTCCAGGAAGAATTTTTTGTAATCTAAGCTTTCCTGTTCTTAGCTTGATCACCCTTCTTCTTGACCTGCTGTTTTCCCTTCTTTTATTTGTGTTGGTGGCTTGATAATATTTATAAGCTTGCTTGTTTGTTTGTTTCTCCCTCGAGTTTTCACTGAGCTAGGCAATACAAAACGTGCCTTATATGTTCTTCACATAGTACAACCTATTTTCCAGGTTGTCATGATTTAACCCCAGCCAGCAACTAAGCCCCACACAGCTGCCTGCTCACCATCCCTGTGGTGGGATGGGGGAGAGAATTGGAAGGGTAAAAGTCAGAAAACTCTTTGGAGTTTCATTTGCAAAGCAACAGCTGTGAATCTGTGCAAAGCAAAACAAGTAATTCATTCACCACTTCCCATCAGTCATCTCCAGGGAAGTAGGGCTCCATCATGTGTAATGGTTATTGAGGAAGACAAACACCATCGCTCCAAAACATGTCCTCCCTCCCTCCTCCTTCCCTCAGCTTTATGTGCTGATCATAATGTCATACGGCCTGGAATATCCCTTTGGTCAGTAAGGGTCATCTGTCCCAGCTGTATCCCTTCCTAGTTTCCTGTGCACCCACAGCCTGCTCAGCAACAGCCAAAACTTTTGTGTTATCATCACTGTTTCCAGCACAAATCCAAACCAGCCCCATACCAGCTACTGTGCAGGTAATTAAGTGCATCCCAGCCCACACAGGTCTAAAGTAATTTTTGTTGCCCTGGACCATGAGAGTTTTTTGTTTGTTTGTTTTTGTGTGCAGAGATTCTTAGACTGCATAAATTGGAACAGGTGTGGCTCATCATTGTGTGTGGCTGCTACCTACAACCATGCAGAATCGCCTTAAATTGAGACTTGCACAAAGTCATCTCCTTTGATATATAGCCATGAGTATCTTTGAGAGCTGCAGTCTAGCTTGTCTAGTTGTCATTACTGAAATTGGTGGGATAAATCCCATGACTAGAGTGTGGCTATGGATAGCTACAGACTGTTTGGAAGTGACAGGAAGGGAGGGAGAGGCACAGGGATCACTCTCTGCCATCAAGAAATGGAATGTGGGTGAAGAACTGTCCCTGAAGAGGAGCTGTGAGCAGGTTGAAAGCTTATGGGTAAGAGAGTTAGAGACCAGAACAACAAAGGAAACCTTTTATCTACTGCATGATCAGGGGGAGCCTATTGGTGAGGCTTCTTACTCCAGCTACAGAAGGCTTCGTGTTCACAGGCTCTCATCCTGCTGAGAGACTCCAACCACCTCACCATCTGCTGGAAAAGCAGCAAAACAAGATGTGGGTAACACAGGAGTCTCTTGGAATGCAGAGGATTTCTGAAGCCAGGTAGTAGACAGCCCTACCAGAAGGGATGCAATACTTGACCTGATGGTCTCTAGTAAGCACCTAGCATTTCAAACTCAGTGCCCTCCATGAGACAGTGGTCCAAGGAAGAGAAACCCATGGCCAATTACTGATATTTGGTACTTGCTGTTGTGTTTATAAGGCTGCTGCCCTCCCCTCTAGAGCCTCCTTCTGGCACCATCTAAGCCTGCCATTGTTATTTTCATCTGTCTAGAGAAGGTGTGACACCACCAGTCAAGCTTTTCTAACCTATTAGGGCACAAGGACGTAGACTAACATCTGCCACTGCCCAGGGACAGATCTCAGTATCTTACAGTGTGCCACAGCCCTCCTGATGATGGGAAGGCTTCCCCCTAAACTGAGCAGAAGGGGAGTTGCAGTTACAGACAGCAGCTCAGGCAATTGGTTCCAAATAAAGAGCAATTGGGTGACAAACAGAACTCCAGGTATTACTGAGTTCCCATTTTGGTGAACAGAAGAAAAAGAAAAACTACTTCCAAATACATCAGATCTGCTTACATTACTATTAATTAGGATCATCAGGCAAAGCAAATCAAGCCTTTATTAGCTGAAGCGGCAGTTCAGAAGCGATTGGCATTGTGTTTCTCATTGATTAAGCAATAGACACAAGCTGAACCAGTAACCTCATGTGAAAGGTACTGGAGCTTGAATGCCTAGAAAAATAGTGCAAAGCCTTACGGCCATGGGACAGAGATCTGTGTGCTGCCCAGGGTAAAACTGCATGAATGACTCTGAAAGGAGAGGGCTGCAGCATCACATCATGGCAAATAATTGTTAATTCATCTTACTGTGAAAGTTTCACACCACCAGTTTTCTGGAAGGGTTGATACAGGAATCTCTCTTTCAGTGCACTGAAGGGGTGCCACCTTTTGTGGGGAAAAAATGGACAGTGGACTTCAGGGAAAGGCCTGCCCTTGCTTTGCCTATTCCTGCTCTGCTAGGAACACCAAGCAGATGAATGGAATAGAATGGAATAGAATGGAATAGACCAGACCAGACCAGGTTGGAAGAGACCTCCAAGATCAGCACATCCAAACTATCATCCAACACCACCTAGTCAGCTAAACCACGCAACCAAGCACACCATCAACATCCCAACACAGATAACACAGTGCTGGACCCACCAGCTGCACAGCACCTACAGAGAAGCTCTGTCAAATCCAGTTCTTTCATTCCTAGATGTCAACCTTGCCCCAGTGCCTTGACATAACACTTCTGTAGAGGAGATGGAGGAAGAAAACGTTTGTTCATGGCCTAGTGTGGGCATGCTGGTTTAAACCTCATATGGAGATGGATTTACAGCGGTAAGTCTTCTCAGACATCACAGCAGCTGAGGTGCAAACATTTTACTGCTGACACCACTGTGAGAGAAGTAATTTTGAAAACAGAGCATCCTAAATCACAGCAGCTCTTTGCCTCAGGGAACATGAGTCAGGGTGCTCAGAACTGGTTTCTATTAATTGCCTACTTAACTCCAAAGAGCCAGACAGGGCTATTTCATTTCAACTTAGGTGTTCAGAAACTTAAAATAGAATGAAATATAGGTTATGGCAAGAGCTGCCTAAAAACTCATTTGACTTCATGTCCTTGTGCTGTAACATGATGCAAGAATGAAACAATGGGAGATATGTTGCCACAAATACAAAAAAACCAAAACCCTCTCTTGAGCATTCCCTGTGCCCAGTGTTCAGGCCTTACACTTGACATTAATGCCATGGCCTTCACAGAACAGATCTTGCCCCAAAGTTTTAAGTTCTGTCCTGCACAAGCATAAAAATAAGGTTTAACTAACACTTCATAAACCAGTAAGCTTACACTGTGTCCTGCTTCATTTTCCTAAAAAGCCAGGAGTGCCAACACCCATCTGGATGTAAAGAGGGTCTGAAAAGGCTACTGGAGAGATTTCTTGGGCATGCTCCTTATTTGTAGTTGGTGAATTCTCCTCTCATATAAACCCCATAGCTGGGGCCAACCATAGCAGAAACCAGCTATTAAAATCTGCTTTGTTTCAAAGAATGCATGATTTCGGTCAGTAACACTTAGGACTTTCTTTTATTGTGTGCTGCAAAAGCAGCCTGGGATAACAGCTGAATGCTGTGGCAGAGAGCAGGTATTTTCGCTGATTCATCAGTTGTTGCACTTAGAACTCACATGGCAAAGTGGGATCCACTAAGTGAAATTCTCCTTCAGTGGAGCCTGTGCTTGGCTATGACCCAAGCAGCCAGAATTTCACACTGCAAAAGAAGCTTCCCAAGAGCTATTAAGAGGTGCAGTTGCTGAAAACAAACACTGGAAGCTATTTTTAAATGCCCTAAGATGCATTATTCACAGCTTAAAAGCCCTGCTTCACTACAGTGTGGTGCAGTGCTGCGTGAGAATACAGTACATTTCACTGCCCAGATCTCATCTGGGCTGAGCAAAGGCTCTCCAGTGCCACTGGTTTTATGGCAACCTGGGGATTGAGCCCCAGAGGTCTGTTTAACTGCATTTCCCGCAGGCAAAGACTAAAGCAACAGTAGCAGCAGACCACACCGGCCTGTAGGAAACTCAGTGCTGGGGTGGTTTTTTCCACCACCTGCCAAAGCCCCTGACAATCCAACTTTGCCCCAACAGGGAGACAGAGGAAGGAGAGGGAGATGCAATGGCAGATGGCAGCCCACAAGGAGGTGAGAACCACATGCTGCACTTTGGCACTCAGTGACAAGGACAACTTTACAGTAACCTAGTTTGCTTATAAATTGAATGAAGATTATTTGCCACTATTTCCATCCCCTCATCTTCAGCCAGATCATTGCAAGGCATGCTAAAAAAAAATATATATATATAGTTAATGAATTGACTTAGCTCTGGAAATCTGTATTTACAATGCTGACAAGACTTAAGAGAGCCAATTTTAATATAGTTAAGCCAGACTTTGCTGTGTGATTTCAGGCTTTGATAGTTTCAACGTGTAGATGAGCTGGGGGACAAATTTCCTTACCCAGTAAAGCACTGAGGAGCTGCTCAGTCATCAGTGTTTACCTGGCCTGAGTGCCCCAGAAATTCAGCATAGGTTTTGCAGTGCCTTCTGCATGTCTTAGCCTTCAAACAGAATCATGTTTGATGGAGGCAGACAACAGGTAAGGGGACAGGAAATTTGACTCAGTTTGCTGGAAAATGGTTATCCTGTCTGCTTCTATCCATTAAAATTAACTTGCTATCTAAATGGATCTTGTCTAAATTAATTGTGCTGTCTGTGGAGTGTTTCCCCAAGGAGTTCACTGAAATACTGTTAGGTCTTTGCCTGTTCTTGGCTGATTGAGATATTACTTAATTATATGAATAAGCCTAGGAAATAGAAGTAGGTTTCTGTTTTAATTCATGTGAGCAGCAGGGGAAGTTTAGGCTGGAGGTGAGGAGAAAGTCCTTCACAGAGAGAGTTGTTAGCCATTGGAATGTGCTGCCCAGGGAGGTGGTGGAGTCACCATCCCTGGAGGTGTTCAAGAGGGGATTGGACGTGGCACTTGGTGCCATGGTTTAGTAGTCATGAGGTGTTGGGTGACAGGTTGGACTTGGTGATCTTTGAGGTCTCTTCCAACCTTATTGATTCTATGATTATGTTTCTATATATGGAGCTTGCCAGTAGTCACTTTACTGTGTGACCTGGTTCACTACTCCATGGTGCCCTAGCTGGTGGAGGTTAAGTGCACAGAAGGTATCATGGACACAGCAGCTTTGTTTTTCCCTTGTCTGGTGGTTATTTGCTAACTTCACAAGGCCTCTCAGGATTTTTAGCTACAGAAAAGACTCCCTTACTGACACTCTTGTCCTTACTGTGTTCGACCTTATTGCTCTCTACAACTACCTGAAGGGTGGTTGTAGCCAGGAAGGGGTTGGCCTCTTCTCCCTAGCAACCAGCACCAGAACAAGGGGACACAGTCTCAAGCTGCAACAGGGGAAGTTTAGGCTCGAGGTGAGGAGAAAGTTCTTCACCGAGAGAGTCATTCGCCATTGGAATGGGCTGCCCGGGAGGTGGTTGAGTCTCCGTCCCTGGAGGCGTTCAAGAGGGGTCTGGATGTGGCACTTGGTGCCATGGTCTAGTCGTGAGGTTTGTGGTTACAGGTTGGACTCGATGATCTTCGAGGTCTCTTCCAACCTTGGTAATACTGTGATACTGTAATACTGTGATCCTGTGGGTAGCAAACACCTGAGTCGTATAACCTTACTTTGGCTCTGCACTGAAGGGAGGGCAAATGGCTATTTTCTCTTCCACTAGCTTATATGGAACACTAAGTGTCTGCTTATAAAATCATAAATATTTAGTTGGAACAAGAAATGAGTACATAGCATTGTTTAAGAATGCTGAAATTGCAAACTCAATAGTTGCAATGGCTATTTTATGCTGCTCACCAGTGAGCACTTCATGCTCCTGCAATATGCCTACTTCCAGTGTGCCTGTTGCAACAGAATAAAGCATTTAAACATTGGGAGAACAGAACTTACTTTGTGATTTAGCTATAACCAGTGACATTTACATTTCCAAACTCAGACTTGATTTGAAAATAACCATATTCCAGGAGAGTAGGTGTTATAATTGCTTCTGTGTTTGGCCCAAAGCTTGCTTTCTCTATGCTCTACAAGCTTGTGTAAGACACTTTCAGACAAAGATTGAAGGGCTCAGATGTCTGCTTCCCACAACAGGGCAAATTCTCTCAGACACAGCTGGGATTTACCAAGCCCCTTGGTTTCCCATCACAGCATCAATGGAGCCCCTGTGAGGGAAGTGGCACTGTTGGTAGCACCTCAAATGCTCAGAAGCCACTGTTGGCTCCTCTGAATTAAATGCAAAGCATCTCATTGGCTTGGATGCTGCTGGCTTGCATTGGCCCTGACTGACAGAGCACAAACTCCGTTCTGGGTGACCATCACCTTGCTGATTTTGCAGGATTTATTTCATGGAAACAGTAGATTATGCCTGGGTGAATTCCCCAGGAGCCATAGCAGATGCAATCAACTCTGGCAGTGGTATTGAGGCATCTGGGAAATTATTTCCATACTTCACACTTTAAGAACTTGATTGCAAAGGAGTTTGCTATAAGAGACTGCACATTCTAGAAGACATACAGATAGCACTGAAGTTCTCAGATGGATGGAAGAGACTGAAGGAAGTTCTTCAGTCTGCAATCTACACAAAGAAACAGATTTGACTCAGAATTAGCCTTCAAGACCTATTTTTCAGATGCCATCTTGATTGTGGCAGGGAGAGCCTACCTTTGACCCCCACATCCCACAAACAGCTCATTTTTGTGAAAAGCAAAACCACATTCAAGCCCTCTTCACCCCTGAAACTTGGCTTAGGAATGCTGTAATTAGAGCTTGTGTTGTGCTACTTGGAGCTTCAAATGTGCTTATCAAACCTGGAGACCTGGCTCTAAAACCAGCATTCAAGTTATGATGCTGTGCTAGTTACACTTGAGATTTGTTAAAACAACCAAGTCAACTCTGAAAGGAAACCAGAAACAAGAAGGGGGGGGAGGGGGAGGGAATAGCCAAATTCCTATATCCAAATATTTTTACAGCATGAGAAATTGAACTAATAATGCTTCTGTCTGGTTAACAGCTGTCAAAGGGTGAAAAATAAGCTACTGGGAATATAGTCAATCACTCACTCCTTTTAATGTGGTGTGAAATCCATAAAGGCATTTATAGTGAATCTTAATGTGTTTTATGGAAAAATCACTGGTGGCTGTGTTGAAGAGATGCCAATTTTTAACAAGCAGCGTCTGGTGCTTTCCAGGCCACTCTACGCTTGTGTGCTCTGTGGGGAAAGACAAGTTTGCTCTGTTTGCCTCTGGGAATTCATGTTTAGTAACATTCCTTCTCTTCCCCCTTCCCCCCACTCTTGGTGGGTCGCTAGGACATAAGCTTCATTCACAAAAAACACATCCAAGCTTCATCTGGCTCCTCTCTGTCAGGACTCCAGTGTTCACCTGCATGCAGCACAGACAGGTCCTTTCTGGCAGCACACAGGCTGCAGCCCTGGGGACATAACCATGACAAGTCCTGCTGATTGCTGAGCCTGTTTCTCTGAGGCAGTGAAGCAGGTGTATCCCTGTTTGCAGGGCTGTGGCCCCGAGGTGTCTGCTGTCGCCTCTAACCAGTGGGTAACACAACACTGCCCTGCATGATGCAGAGACGAATGCCTGCGAGGAGCTCAGTGCTGAAGCACACACAGAACAGCCTCCACAGAGCCAGAGAGAGCTTTGTTAAATCAGGGTGACAGCATTTGTGACGGAGAGCATCGAGAAATGAAGTGCTCAGTGACGGTGCACAAGGCACGCATAGCTCAGGTTGTTGAAGGATTTGTTTCTCTGTGGCCCTGCTCTTCACTGGGGTTTGTTGGGTGGATACAGCTGGATACAGCTGTGACAGTCATGGTCTGTGGCATTTTCCTCATCCTGCCCCCAGAGGAGATATAATCTATCAGGTGGTGCTAATGTATGGCCTAAAACCTGCTTTGGTCACACTCATCCTCCAGCTCATCAGACCCATGACAGGTTTTAGCCTGGTGTCCTGGGTGACTGCAGAGAAGCTCATCCTGCCCATAGCACTCACACATGAAAGGAGAGCCAGTCCCAAGGCTTTCTGCCATTAAGGTGAAAGCACCCCATGAAACTTAACTCCCTCTTTTACATCTTCACCCATCCAGCTATGAAAGTCAGGCTAGCTCTTAAGGGCCATCTCAATGGTCCTTTTGGACCATATAAATGTACAATCCTAGGGACCTAAGTGACAGCTTGTGTCCCATAAACTCACAACCACTTGAAACTCGCTCCCCTTTCTCGGCACACACGTTTTGTGGTCTGAGTCTCACCTGGTATACTCAGTTCAGGTGATGTTTAATTTTACAGAGATGGGAGAAAACACAAGGGGGTCTCCCAGCTATAAACTTGCATGTAACTTCCATGCATGACAATGGTAGCTACTAATAGTGTTGCTGTTTTCTGTTGGTTATCTTTACCTAGTTATCTGTAGAGGTGAGCAGCAGTTTCCTCAAGTCAGTCATACATTATGAAACTGAGTATATCTTTCACAGGTGAGTTAAGGCACTGCTCCACACTCTCATTCATGGCTCCACAATACAAATTACATAAGTGGAGGCAACAGAAATGCTTAACAGTGGGATTACACCCTGAGTATCTTCCTAGTGTCTCACACTGAATTCTCCTTTCCAAACTGGGCAGGGCACAGGTATAGTCATAACAGGTCAGCCCAAACCAGAAAGTGCCTCAAGGATGGCTGTAGGGCTAACACTGGTGTTCCTGTCCAGCCTGATGCCTTCAGTATAACAAAACCTCTGGTTTCAGCTGAATTCCTTCCAGACATTAGTTTAGAATGCAAAAGCTATCCAACAGAACCAGTCTCTGTGGAGGAAATGTCCAGGGCTGAACATGCATGATGGTTAACCCCATTTAAAAAGAAGGTCACTTGTAGGGCAAATACACATTATACAGCTGGCTGCAGCCTGCTAGGCCAGTGACCAAATAGAAGCATTGGACTCCCAGTCCTTTAGCCCTTGGAAACCTAACTATTCCTCAATTGCTTCTGAATTTAGGTACTGCATAACATACAGCTACTACTAAATGTATTACACCAAGCCAATATTCCTGCTTTCTTTGCTCTATTTATTCATTTTCCTCTTTTAATTTAGATCAGCTCCCAGACTCCATAAACTGCATCTTACAGTAACATTGTGTATTAGTGACAAAGAAAATTTGGAGGCTTCCTTAATAGAGCCCCTGTGCTCCCATGCACTCTTCTTTTAGTCAGCTAAACATACTATGGCCTTGTGCTTCTCCCCTTCACTCATGCCAGAAGAAACACACCATGTGTTTCATTAGGGTCTTGGAAAGCGCTGGGTTTGCTTCTGGATGTCCCTCACCTGCCACTGAATTCAGTAGTGATGGAGGATGCCTGTGAGGCTGAGTTCTCAGCTAAGTGAAGCATCTGGGATTTTTCAGTCCTGCTGAAATCAGTGGGACATAAGTACAGTTTTAAACAAACACTGAAGTGCTTTGCCAAACGCAGCTAGACTGCTGAACAGAGGTCTCAACAAGAAACTGTTCTCTCTTTCTTACCATGGTAACATATTTTGACACACTGTTATGGTACCAAGTCAGTCACATAATTTTTAACACATTAAAACACCATGAGAAGTCAGCCTGCTGTACTGAAAGTCACGAATAAGAATCATCACAAATGGTTTTGCTGGAAAATCAGCTACACATTTTTATCCTACAAGTGCAACTTCTCTCTTTCCTGTGAGCCCTTCCATGTAAACTCTTTCATTTGTGATCCTTGTGGTCCCTTCCAACCCTGACTGATACTATGATCTCCAAGGAAGCTTAGACGAGGAGCTAGTCAGCCAGGCCGGGTGCACAGACTTCCAGGCAGATGTGGCGCCCCGGTGTGGGAGAAGGCAATATTACATGTGAATGCCCTTTAGGTGCCCAAGGGCACCAGCATGCCGCAGGAGAGCAGGGGCCCACATTCCCGCTACATGGTTTAGATTGGGAAGGACATTAAAGATAATCTAGTTCAAAGAATCCTTGGGTCTTGGACACAGCAGGGACAACTTGCATCAGATCAGTTTGTTCAAAGCCCTAACCTGGCTTTGAACACTTTCAGGAAGCAGACATCTGCAATCTCTCCAAGCAACCTGTTCCAGCATCTCACCATCCTCACAGCAAAGAATCTGTTCCTTACATCTAGTCCATTACTACCCTCTTTCACTTAAAAGCCATCATCCCATATCATATCACTACACTCCCTTGATAAAAAGAGTCCCTTGTCATCTTTTCTAGAGGCCTCCTTTAAGTAATGAAAGGCAGTGCTATAAGCTCTCCCTAGAGTCATCTCCACACACCACAAAAATCTCTTGAAGACTACACCGTAGTGTTGACCAGAAGTTTTAAACACCCAGGCGTGTCTTTCCCCAAATACATCCTTGTAATGCTAAGATTTAATTATATTTAGTGTGCAATTTCTCATTCAACTGAAATCTTTGTATTCATTCCAGCTGCACTAGTGAACATTTCCTTGTTGCTCCTGCAGTTACTTTGCTCTTCCCAGCTTTGATTAACTTTTGGAATTTATCTAGATTATTCCTTGGAGTGCTTGTGGTAATAAATCATTGTCTGGTTGCTAGTTTTCCCTCTCAAAACCACATCCAAAAGCAGTAGGTGCTCTAGAAAGGACTGTGAATGCAATACTTGATGTTTGCATACATACAGAATTGTTCTCCCAGTGGTCAGCAGCATGAGCTTATTGCATGTGGGACAATTAAGTTTGTTCAATCAGCTTCTGAGGCATTCAAGAGCCAGACACCTACACTGACAGAGCTTCCCAAACTCACAAGCCTCCCAAAGTCCTGCCAGGAGAAAGCTTCATAAAGAGAGGACCCAGCAAACCATTCTATCCGCACTGTGAAATCTTCTGCTACTGAAACATACTGCTACTCTGATTTATCTCCTTTACCAGACCGCTGAGAATGCCCCAAATGTTAATTCTTGATTCTCACTACCTCATTGTGGATTCACAGCAAAGATACAGAACCCTTTCTCCTGCCGTGCTCTCCGACTGCCTACTCAGCCCAGTGCCACAGCTTTGCAGAGATACGCCTTCATTCTTAAGCCAAGTCCTCTCATCTCTGCTTCCATCACCTTCATCTTTCACCACGAGGCCTCACAGGGGGAGGAAGGAGAGCAGAAGCCGAAGGAGCAGGAGTGGGTGGGCAGGGGAAGGGCTTCCCTCTGCCAGTGCTTTGCCCTTTTTACCAGGAGAGGGAGCAGATATCTGCACATCCCCCGGAGCTTTTGTTCAGCCTCTCGGAGCCCCACGTTTCCTCCACCGCAGTCGGATGAGTGTTTAGCCTCAGACTTTCTCACACAGGCACAAGAGGCTTTTGCGCAGTTCTTGAGTGGCTGCACATTTTTGCACCTGTGAGTCATTAGACACAGTCCTGCCACCCTTAAGCATAATCCTGAGCTGCACAAAGAATGTCCTTGCTTAAAAAGGAAAAAATGTTTCCTTTTTTTTTTTTTTTTTTTTAAATAATAATGGAAGGGGGGAAAAAAGAATTCCTGCAATTGAAGGCAGGAGTAGGCTCTCCAGAGCATGGGAAGGAGAAGCGTTACCCATCCTTAGTTTCAGCAGCCAGGAGGTAATGCACTTAATTCATAGTATCATTCAGGGTTGGAAGTGACCTCAAGGATTATCTAGTTCCAACCCCCTGCCATGGGCAGGGACACCTCAGCAATGAAAAACAAAAAGAAATAGGAATGCATTTGAAAGAGAATGGAAAGAAAACCCACCAAACAAACACCCCCTTCCCCCCCCCCCCAAAAAAAAAAACCCACACCACCAGCATCTCCAGGAGGAAATCAGATTCTTCCAGTAAAATAGGAGGGCAGAGATTCAAATAGCAATGCAGCAGCAATACCTGTGCTGCTTGCTGTCTGCAGTAGCAAATGCTGTCTGGTGCTACCCCAGCTAAACACAGTGCATTATTTTCCTTTCAGATGTGAGCCATAATAAAGCTTTTCTCGCTCCAGATTCTAACTGAAATATAACTGCACAGAAGACCTTCTGAAGGGGAAGCTGTTGTCACTGGCAGTGTCAGGCAGGGCGGTGGTCATTCTGGTTGAGAAATGTCTCATCACACTGCAGGGTAATAGTATGAAAGACTAAAGATCATTTGAGTTTAGACAACTCCATGAGCTCCACTGCATTTCATTGTTACCTGCCCTGGGGAGGAAGCTGTCTCCATATTCTTTATGTGCCATGGAGGAGCATCCAGTCGGTGTTTACATGGTTCCCACTTCTTTCAGATTCATAGCCAGTTGAATAAACTGATGTTATCCTGTGTCCTTTGTATCCTCTGACAGGGACAATTTAATCTGCAAATATTACAGGGCAGAGTGTGCCTAGCAGTCCGAAAAGGAGGCAGCTCCACTCCCAGACCTGTAGTTCATGCTGACATCCAAGAACTGCAGGAGCAGCTCCAGCACTGCACACAGAGCTACATGGACACTCTTATTCAGCAATGGTGATTCCCTAGAAGAAAAAAATAGCCATTTTCCACAGTCAGCCATGAAGTGGGACTGCTCATTGCCTCAGGCAAGATACACAGCACTGCAAGAGTAGGGAAACAGAGGCCTCCACCTCTCTGCTATCATTTCCTATCATTACAATGCAGTTCTACCACAGCCCTTTGGTTACTTTTCTGCATCTGGACTTCCATCTTCAGAAACCTTGGCTGTGCAAGACCTAGCAGAGCTAGAGACTGAGGATGTCTGCAATAGCTTCTTGCAGAGTGATGTGCTTTGAGCTGAGTGGAAATAGTCTAAGTCTAGTCTGTAGAAGTAAAATTAACCTGAAGACATGTCCTGAGTCCATCTCAGTGCTTAGAAACTAGAGATCAAGAGAAAGTAAAGTGACTGCTATTGAAATAGAGGTTCTTGGAGGGAAGGCTGTGGACTTTCTTCATGGAGTTAAACCTGAAGCATTTCTGCCTGTATCTGCACCCTGTGTCCATCTGTCTGACTTCCCAGTTTCATAGAAAGTCATGCCCATGGACAAGAGAAGGTGGCCCCTTGGAAGGACCGGCTGTGCTTTCCCAGTAAAGAGGCAAAGCTCCCCTCACCAATGCCTACCCTTCTCTGTGGAAGGCAGGATGGCAAGGGCAGAGGCTTCCAACATCTTTCCTAAACCCAGCAGCTGGCCTAATTTCCTGGTTTCATGCTATTGTTAGAAAGGAAATTCAAAGCTGGATATTAAAGTGTCAGCAAGCAAATGGGTTAAATGGTGCTGCAAGTCCATGAATGCAGATGGGAGAGAGCAGAACCCATTTATAAACTGCAGCAACCCTGCTGCCTGGAGATGGCTTCATGCCTGAAGAACTCCTGTAACCTTTTTCAATCAACACCTTTCTTTTCCTCTCACATAAATGTCACATAAGGACATACACTACATTATATGAATGTCAGAGATAACTGCCCAGCAATTGCACTTCCCTTTCACTTCCCTTTTCCCTCAAAAGCAAATCCTTCCTTTTTGCTGCATGTGAACAAAAAAAAAAAAAAAAGGAATGTGATGACAAATCGAATCCCCAATCAAGTCTTTCTTCACCAGTGAAATTTTCAGCAGCGATGATAGGCAGACACAAAAGTGCAGCTCTTTGCTGTGATGATCACAGAGAAGTATAATGAAGATTAATCATCACTTTATCAAACTAGATCCACTTTCTTTAAGCACCTTGATTAAGCATCTTAAATTCTGTAGAAATGGCCAAGTCAAAGATGTACCACAGTCATGTGCTGGTGTCTTCTTTTCCTCAGCAGCCAGAGAGACATTCTCACAGGCTCTCCACAGAGAAGCCAGAAGCAGTGGCACAACAGTTACTTCATTCCCATTTGTATACTGAGGGCTTTGCTGCACTGGGAATTATCCCCAGTTAATTTTCTGAGCAGACACTCTGGTTTGAAGCAAGTACACCTACATGTGAATTGGCATAACTCGTTCTGCACACAGACATAAAATAGGTGCTCCTGCATCACATATGTGCAACGCCATACTCCTCATGCGTGCCTGTGTGAGGCAATGAGTACAGATGGGACCCAGTGCATGTTGAAATTGAGGCAGCCTGCTCAGGCTTAAGAGGAGACATTTGAGCCTGGGCAGCATCTGCAGCTCCCCATTATCCTCATTCCCACATGATCTGTAAAACTGGATGGATGGGGAGGGGGAAGAAGCTGGGTCCCAAGGGAACACTAATTCCATCACTGTTTTCCTGCCCTCTCCAAGGCCGCCCAGCCCCATTGCTCTGCATTATGGATGCTCCAGGCCCTGTGCCCCTCTGGACCTATAAGCTAAAACACTACCCTAGTTAAGATGAGCAGTTGGTTCCCAAGTGTGAAATTCCCAGCCCATAAAGTCCGAAAAACACCATTTCTACTCATTCTTATAAATAGTCTTACCCAGGTGGGAAACACTATTCTCCAACTATGCCTGTAACTGGTTTGGCTGGAGGACAATGCCTTAAGACCCACAGTTTTAGGCCCTCAGCATTTCTTTACCATCACTGTGACCAGTGAAGCATGTGCTTAAGCCAGTTGTTGGGATAGAACCCCGAGGAGCTGTGCTGAGCATAGGCAGGCACACACAGATGGCCAGTGTCTGAACAAGAATAATCTGAATCAGGTGTGGGCAAAGAAAGAACAATCCCTTTCCCTTCAGCACCAGTAAGACCAGTCAAACACAGGTTGACTACAGATGCCTCTTTTTTTTCCTGGAAGCCTCAGTTTGCCAGTCTCTAAGGGAGCAGAAAGGCTCTTGTTGTGTTTGCCCCTTGCTGGTGACCCTCCCTGAGCATCTGCTGTGACCCTAATTGGGGCAGGTACCAAGGGAAACCTGAGCATCTGTCCCTGTGCACTTCCCAAAGCCCACAGGATCAATGTTTGGACTTGATGACCTTAAAGATCTTCTCCAACAAAAGAGATTCTATGATTCTAAACCTTCCTGAAATAAATATTTTTCTACTCATTATGGGATATATGAATCCTCTTACTTTGCTCTGAAATAACTTCTCCAGCAAACACTCACCCAAGAAGTCTTTGGAGATTTGCCTGACAAATTACTTCAAAAAATAACATTTTTCTATCTCTTTTTTTAAAGTATCTAATAGATCATTTCACTAATTCTTATTCCTGTGTCTCTCTTCAATCACATAGTACAATGGGATGCTTGAAAATGAAGAAAGCATAAGGTGCTGTGAGGGATTTCCTGGCCTCCTGACATGGCCATTTTCAAGCTAATATTAGGAGACAATAAGAAGCATAACCATTAACTACCTGGTAGTGATGTCAGACCTTCTGCTCCCTCAGGTTAATGTATGATTTAATCACCACAAATGGAGGCCTCCAGTATGCCCTCTTACTAGGATTAAATCCTGGTTACATTTGACATCCACAAAGGCTTCAAACAAATACAGAGATCTGTATGCATAATATGGTAATTGTGACAACTTGAAATTGAGCAAGATATTGGTAACTATATGCAGTGAAAATGGTTAATGCTGCCCACCTGAGAGCATTGCACATTTCACTGATTAATTTCACTGGGAAATAAAACTCCTGCTGGCTTAAATCTTACCTATGCCTTATCTTAAGATACAGAGAGAAAGTGAAAAATGAAATACATGGTGTTTTATTTTGCAAATGTAGCACAGCTGGCTGGCATTTTTGGCATGACATATGTGCAGACACATCACAAAGCAGCCAAAATCAGCACAAAGCCCAGGGCTGCAGGCATTGCAGACTGACAGTGAACCACTAAACTCTTTGTTGTGACGCCAAGGCCCCTGAAAAACTACTGTATTTAATAATCCTACAGTTTCCTTTCTTTAGCCCACCCTTGCTAAAAATATACTCTACAAATGGGCACTGATTTATTAGAAAACATCAGGAAAGCTAAACCCTGTATAAATTCACCTTGCTTTACTGCTATTTTTATATCCAAATGAGGCTTGTGCCTGTGGAGCTGGTGGTGCTGTAGCTCTGCAGGCAGTGAGCCTGCCCAGCCACTGGCCACACAAGCTGCCTTGCTTCTGACCTGCTGGGTACCCATTGCAGGCTGAGATGGCAGCTCTCTCTGGTCTGTCTTCACTACTTAGGCTAATTGTGGTATTGTCAGCAGGACTTCACCCAAAAGCATCAACTCATGTTCCTGGGTTAGTGATTTAGAGGCAGATAACAAGTTATGGTCACTTTGGGCAAGGATCAGAGGTGAAGCAGTGACCTGGAGTCGAAGGGTCCCTCTTCCCAAGCCATCTCTGAGTGCTGCCTTGCAAGCCTCCCTGCACTCGCTACAGCTGCCATCCTTAAGTGGCTTTTGTCATCGTGTCAACCTTGAAACAACACAGGGCAGGGAGGGAATCAATGGCCAAAAATGAGCTGCTAGGCAGTTTAAAGAGAGCAAGGAAAGGTACTAGTGTTTAGAAAAAGCAAAATGCAGAGACACGCAGACATTTTGTGCTAGCTTTGGGGACAGTATAAGGCCAACTACAACAAACTATTGTGATACTTAAAATGGGAGGTGCTTCTACTAAAGGTAAAGCAAAGAAAGCAAGCTGCACAAAAATTTGGGGCAATGCTCAGCACCCATACATTCATAAGATGTATAGTTAGTGTAAAGCCTATCTGACAGGTAAGCTATCTTCTCTGCTGGCATCTAGCTTAATTGATGCCTTAGGAATGTGGAGGCTCATGCAAACTTCTCACTCGGCTGCTTGAAGGATATTCCTCATATCACCATGTCTACATTTAGCCCATATCCAAACTGTAGCAATTGCTCTATTGCCAAATGATCCCACCCCAGCAGAGAGGGAAGATGGGGAGAGGAGATTCACAGGTGAAATGAAAACAGATATGGTGAAATAGCCAAACTGACACCAATGTCAACACTAAGTATACAAAGTGATACTTACCCCAGCAAAGGTGCAGCAGTCACACTGTGCAGAAAAGCAGTCCTCCAGAGCAGGAAAAAGAAGAGAAACAATGTCAAGAAGAGTCCAAACAAAAGACTCTATCAAGAAGCTATTCTTGCTTCAGACTTCCCTTTTATACCGAGGGTGATGCTGATGGTCTGGGACACACCTGTGGCCAACTTCAATCAGCTGCCTTGGCTGACTCAGAGCTGCTGATAGCCTGCAGCCCATGGCTGGCCTCGGATTCTGTCCCAGCAAAATCAGGACACGCTGAAAATCTTCTAAATCAAGGGATTAATTTTCTGGGGCTGAGATGAAACCATTGGTCTCTTTTTTCTGTCCCAAAGAAGAAAGACAGTGGCCAAGGCACAGCAAAAGCCAGTGGCTTCATGATGGGGGACAAGATGAGAGATGACCTCAGCAACGGGGCACAGGACCACAGGATCTGGCCATTGTCAGGCATTGGAAAAGGCTTCCCAGGAAGGTGGTGGAATCACCAACCCTGGAGGTGTTAAAAAATGTATGGACATGACACTTTTGGACATGGTTTGATGGCCATGGTGGTCTTAAGTTGACAGTTGGACTTGATGATCTTAGAGGTCTTTTCCAAACAAAATAGTTCTACGACTCTATGTCAGGCAGAGCCAGGCCCTGGGAAGGGCAAGTGGTGAACCAGGTCCATAATCCAGCTGGGGTAGCCTGGGCACCTGGGCTGGTATTTACCACATTTTTTCACCCACAGAAGATGTTGTGTTCATACTTTTGTATATGACAGAGAAGGTGGTTCAGAGCTGTTGAGTCAGTTGCTCCTCTGACTTCAGAGAGGGTGATGGCCATGCGTGCTCCTGGAGGAAAACCTACCCACCAGGAAGGAAAAGATAGAGTCTCTCTGGGCTCAGATGTAACTCTGCCCTTCCTCTGTGTCAGTGGTAGCAGTGCAAGGTGGGAGGTGAAGCAGCACACTCTTGAGACTGGGCTGGGAGGCACTGCCACAAGAGGGAGGGCTGGAAGTGCCATGTGCAGGCATGACACATGAGCATGAGGATCAGCGGAGTACGGATGGAAATCTATGTAACAGCAAAGTAATAGTCTCTGTGTTTCAGGATTAATCACCAAAATTTCTTAGAGTTCACCAGCTGTGAATGACAGAGGAGGAGTAAATCTTGGGTTTATTAGTCACAAGGTGACAATCAGCCAGAGATGTGTTGGCTGTGAAGAAAAAAGAAAGAATGTGACCACAAAATCTATTGGGCAAGGTGTTTCCTGCAGAGAGCAAGACTTATTAATGCTAGCACAGAAATCCTGGGAAAGATCTCGTCCCTACTGCTTTCCACCAGTCACTCTCGGTCAGAAAAGATGTGGAAAGCCTGGAGCAGAGGCAAAGGTGATGGCTAGGGGCAGTCACTCTCCTGTGAGGGAATACACACAAGAGTCATTAGCTCAGCAAAAGGCTGTAGAGCTTATGTGATTGCTCTTCATAAGTAATGCAGAAGAGTTAGTAGCAGGGAGGGAAAAGGGCTATATAAGTTAAGCTAAAGAGCAGTTTTGGCACAAGAAGGAGTGGTGTGAGAGGCTGCAGGAATCCCACTGTGCCAGCAAGGGAGCTGAAGAAAGTGAGAAACACCATTAACCTTCCCAGCTGTCCTTGGCTGTGGGCTGAGTAAAGTGGCTCTGTAGCAAGGGACCTGGTGGGCTCTAAAAGGGGACCGGGAAGTTAACGACAAGTTTGTTGGAAGAGAGAGCTCAGTACTGGGTGGCTAGGGGGTTGGGCTGGGGTAATTAGTGGATAATATAAACTGATGTTTGCTTTTCTAATAGGATATAGCTATTTCGAGACGATGAGAAGTTTGGGATATTGGAAAGGGTGAGACTCAGTTTGGCCTCTGCTGAAGAATGAGGTCATAATGCTGAAGCCTGATTTGGCAGTAAGCACAAAATCTCCTTGTCTGGGTCTGGACTCTTCTGCCCCTGTGCCTTGTGAATGAATGCTGGAAAGTGTGAGAGAATTACAAAGACCAAAATGAGCATATGTGTTGGGAGCAAAGAAGTTCTTTATTCACATTTTCAAGTTCAAAGTCACCATGACCCAAAGGCAGTTTAGTTATTGGTGGCTTCAGGCCTATATAGACTTGAATTATTTGATCTTCCCTGTCAGAAACTACCTGTGCAGGTACTTCCCAGCAAGAGCAGAAGCTCTGTTGTACAGCAGCATGTAGGACAATGTGCACTCTGCAGACCTGTGAGCTATCGCAGCTGGATCTGTGCACTATCTACAGCTGTGTACACTTCCAGTCTCCAGAAAAGCCATTCCCTTTCCTTTTTATGCTGGCAAAATCAATGAAGAAGGCTTCACCAAGCTGAGGTGTGTTTGTGGTGAGGAGTCAAGATATGGTGGTCTGAATCTGAAGTTGTTGAAAGTTGAGCCTAGGTATCCCTGTACCCTTTTTGAGTGATATTGCTATTCCTCTTAACTGCCTTTGGAAGTATCCAGGGCAATATCCACACTTCTGGAAGTGCCCTCCAGGCATGTGTCACAGAAATACACCAAATATATCAGCTTTTTCAAGCTCGCCACCACCACACACACAGTTCCCTTCAGGATTATATGGAGTGTGCATCCAAAACTTCACAACAGCTCTGTCCTAGCTGCCAAAAGCCTCTGCAGCAGAAGAAAGCCTGTTCTCTCTGCCACCAGCACAGGCTCCATTGTGCAGGGCAAAGCTGGTTTTCAAAAGCTGGAAGTTTGCTGCAGCAGAAGTGTTGTTAGGATGTAAGACACAAGCAAACAACTTTTCTCTCTACTTTTGACTAATTTGAGAAGGTGCAGCTCTGCTGCCCGTGTGCGCAGTTCCCAGAGATGGCTCCATTACAGTTCATACAACTCCCTCTGGGAAGCGGAGAGCCCAAGCAGTAAATCAGATCAGGAGAAAAACAAATCAAATACTTCATGGTATTCCCCCACCTCATCCTCCTCTTCTCATCACACACTCATTTTTACAACAGAAAATCAAGAGTCAAAAAGCAAGGGCTGGTGTAAAACTTTGCTGCATTAGCTCACAGCAGTGAAAGCAGTAACTAACCCAGCAGCTCTGGCTGCCTTCTGAAAGCAAGTACTTGCTCTCCCTCAACATCACCAGCCTGAGTATAAAATGTAAGTATGAAGATTAACTTGGTAGTTTGGCACAGATGATGTCCTAGCAAAGGAAGGCAGGGTGGGAGAGTGACAGCAAGTGATCAAGGGCCGCAGTGTATGAGCATTAAAGGCTGATGGAGAAGTATGAACTTGATAGGGACAGGGGAGGAAGGAGTTTGAAGAAATAGTGATTGAGTTCAAGAAGATTTCCCTTTTAAAACGGGAGAGACAGAGGAACATTAAACAGGTAATGACAAAGTAAATGGAGGGAAGCTGTACTATGGCAGAGCTGCATGATAAACAGCAGAGGTTGTGCATGTATTCACCAGCTGTTTGCACTGATCAGCCCAGGGACTTGGGTCATGTTGGTATCTGAACATACCACAACTAAAAGAGATTTCCCAGGTGATTGTAGGCATGATCCAAAATGAACTACCTGCAGTTCTGTGGCCGTATTGTAATGCAACACTGCAGTATACCAAATAAAATACCCAAGAGTTCAAAGGCATGCTCTGGTCTCTGTCCACCTCCATCCCCTGGGAATGTATTTGAAGAGAATAATCACGTGAAAAATCAGTGTCTGTACAGCTCTCCTTCTTAGGGACAGATAATGTCTATTGAGAGTGGTAGGACCTAGTTGTAAGGGGTCTGGATGGAAATCCTTTAGAATAAGTGTTTGTCCATAGTCTTTCTGTTTGGCTCAGCTGAGCTTTGTTCTGTGTGTTTTCTGATTTAAGAAAACAAGATCTCTGCTACCTCAGGTCTGGAGAGAAGAGATGTTTGTGTTTCTATTAGTGTTAAAGATGGCATCCTTCATGTAGTGTGAAAAAGAATCAACCCTGGGAAGCTGCATTTCAAACTAACTGCTCTCTGGACTAGGCAAGGATAACACCAACTTATTAATGCCATTGTTTGTGAAAGAACCTTTCCAGTGCTTCAACATGAAAGTAGGCTGCCCTGGAATATATAACTGCATACTCTCATCTGCACCATCACACTACAGCAGAGCCTGGCAAATTTAATTACCACGCAGCGTTCAGTTTTCTCCCACAGAGAAATTTGTTTGCCTCTTGCCCTGGGCTTTCAGATGTTGCTCAGAAAGCTCCCATGCACCAGCACAGTCTGGGTGAGAGCTCTGCAAACGGCGGCCAGCTGCCAGCAAAGCTGCCTCCAGCTCTGCTGCTCCATTCCTGAGCTGTCAGCCCCGTGCTTCCAGAGGAGTTATGCTGTGGGTGGCAGCCGGAGCTGCCCTGCTCCCTGCCCTGTTGTGATCCCAGCACATCCAGGAGGCAGGCTGCTGGGATGCCTTTACTAAAGGTGCTGCTGACGTGCTGCCTCTGCTCTGCGCTGCTCTAGACCTGAAGCTCGGCAGTGGCTCAGCTCTATCAGGCGCTGTTGCTGTTAGCAGTGCAGGTGGAAGGGTGGGAAAGAGCCTGAAGCTGATCCAGAAGAAGGCCTGCATTGATAGCGCTTTTCCTGTCTGTGTGATGTGGGAATTGTCAGCGTGCCAACAATTCTGCTCCTTTTGAACATCTTCTAGCAAAAGAGACTTCTGATTTCTGTTCCAGTTGAAATGTTTCCACTGATTTCTCATGGATCCACCTCAAAAATAGGCTCTAGAGCAGAGCCTTTGGACAACTGATTTTCTGGGCATGTGACTGATCCCTGAAAATGTGGTTCACGAGGGGAAACCCCAGGAGAGTTCCAGCAGAATGTCATCTGTCAAAGGTGAACCTGACCCGAAAATAGGTTACAGCTTCAAATATCAGAATTAACTGAAATGATTTAACTTCCTGGACAGAGACTTTATCTTTGTGATGGTCAAGGAAAAGCAGTGCAGGAAGCACTAGCCAGAGCTTTTTGTACCTGAGAATCCACCTCAACCCTTCCCCTTCTCCCCTTTAGCAAACCCAAGGCTGCAGTTACACCAGCCATGATTCAGATGCAGAATACCTTTATTTCCACAGCAGTGCCTCACCTCAGGCAGTGGGTATACATTAACATAGGTCTTACATCGGCCTCACATCTGCTGGAGATTCTCCAGGGCTGGAGACTCCTCACATGATTAGTTAAACACACTTCGCAGTAGCTTTGCTCTATTGCATGGTCTTAACAGTTGTATACAGGGAGGTGTTAGGTTACACTTGGACTTGATGATCTTAAGGTCTTTTCTGATCAGACAATTCTATGATTATGACACAAAGTATCACAACCAGACTGCACAGAGCCCCAACCCCCAATATTTATATTCACAGAACAGAATAGAATTAACCAGGTTGAAAGAGACCTTTGAGATCATTGAGCCCAACCTATCATGCAACACTATCTAATCAACTAAATCATGGCATCAAGCACCCCATCCAGTCTCTTTTTAAACACCTCCTATGATGGTGACTCCATCACCTCCCCAAGCAGCACATTCCAATGGCCAATCACTCTTTCTATGAAGAAATTCTTCCTAACATCCAGCCTAAACCTCCCCTGGTGCAGCTTGAGACTGTGTCCTCTTCTTCTGGTGCTGATTGCCTAGGAGAAGAGACCAACCCCCACCTGGCTACAACCTCCCTTCAGGTAGCAATAAGGTCTCCCCTGAGTCTCCTTGTCTCCAGGCTAAGCAACCCCAGCTCCCTCAGCCTCTCCTCATGTGGCTTGTGCTCCAAATCCCTCACAGCCCCTGACAGTCCACCAAGTGGGATCTCTGTGCTTTGCCCAGGTATTGTTGATCACCTTCTTAGGAAGCAATGCTCTCCGTCAACTTCAGGTCTTTACCAGGGAAACGATTGATCTTACTGGCAGCTCAGATTTATCAGATCCTGATCAGACACATGTCTGCTGAAGACAAAGGTCTTTTTGGTCAACTGCATTGGGAATTGTACCTGGAATCCAATACACATGTGATGTCTGAAAGCAAAGCTTTCCATTGAGTTTTACCCTGAAGTACAAACAGCCTTTGACTCTAATTCTTTTGCTAATTTGCAGTCATGTCTTTTCCATATGTGGACAAGATTTCTAAGTCATCAAGATCAGATTCTAGCAATGATTATGCTGCTGGTTACTTTCTTGCTTACAGCATGTAGCCTTTTTTCTTCTCCTTCCTCAAAGGGATTTAGTCCTAATAGAGACCCTTTTGTACTGAAACAGCAATTATTCTGTTGTCTGCTGTTCACTTGTTAATGCTGTTAATTCCTTCAGGCATATTTTCCCTCTTTTGTTTGATGCCTTAAAACTTCATTCTGTAATTTATTTTTCCAGCCTTATTGAAAACTAGAATTTTAATCTCAGAGTCGAAGAATATAAATCCAACTTCCTTAAAAAAAAAAAGAGAGGGATTTTATACTTTATTTGATATTTAAGGGTAATAAACTCAAGAGACTGGAAAATGCTTACAATCTCTGAAAATTAGGCTTTAAAGTGTCTGCATTGAGCTAGAGGAAGTATTACAGAGATTTGTTTGATTTACAAACCCAGGGTAAAGGGATAGGGGTCCTACCTACAGAGCAGATGGTCATATCTTAGGAAACAGCAGCCTCCAAGAAGATATGGGGGTCCCAAGGGACAGGAAATATAGCAGGAGCTCTCAGTGCCTTGCCTTGTGTGGTAGTTTTAGGCTGTGCCTTTAAAATTTGTCACAGATCTTGAACAGAAAGTGGTAAAACATAAATAAACCACTGTTGGGTGCAAAAAGGAAAATAATGATAGTTCTAAACAAGCCCATTGGAGAGTTATCTACCATAAGATTTAGTTTGCAAAACAATTGCTCTTCTTGCTTCCTCAGGCTGGGAGATACTAACTTGAACCTGAACTTCTGAGAGGAAGAAAACATTAAGGAGAAAGCTTTTGCCGCAGTTAAACATGAGACTCTCATTATGTGTTCTGCCTCCCTCTGTCCTTCACATCCATACACACACACACAGAGAAAGGGAGTGTTGTAGTGTGATGATTTAACCCACCCACATTAACAAAAACCAGAAAACAGACCAGCCAACAAACCTCACCATTAAGGCCACCAAACCCATGTGCACTCAGACTTGTCACACATGTGCAAACCAACAATGGATTTAGAGAAAGGAGTTAGGAAACATGCAGCAAGTACCTGAAAAGCATTTGTTATGCCTACTTTTCATTTAGGGCATGTCTGGGGGGTTGTGAGGGTATCTAGCCAAGACCATTACCCTCCTGCTATGCTTTCATAACAGCCAGCACCAAACCAAGATACAGGTCAGGTAATAAGTGTGTACCTTTTCAGTTGTTCTCCTTTAGGGGAGGGTTATGAAACCCTGCTTTAGCTCTTCTTGCCTTTCTAATTTTCAGGAAGCACGAAAGGAAGGTCTGTAGGAAGAGGCTGGTGGTATCTCCACACTGTGGAGCATCCTCATCCATAAAGGCAGGTAGCTTTGCTCTTTATGGCTTTGTCATTTAAAACAACTCATTTTGTTAGCTGACCCTTTGAATTTTGAGTTTACACTTTCTCAAAAATCAATTTGAGAATTAATCAGGAAAGAGACTAAGGAGGGGAGAGGGAAGACAGAAATCAAACCACGCTGATTTCACACAGGTAGTTATCGACAGTCCCGTGCCCCAAAAACAAAGGCAGAAAGCACTACTTCTCTGTATGACAAAATATCAAATAGATCATAGAACTCCCAGGAAACTCAAAGTATTAAGGAGTTTCATGTAACAAATACTTTTGTCTGTTCTGAGCAGCCATTTTTTTCCCCCTTTTAATTAGCTTGAAGACCTTTAAAACTCATTTTTCTGTATGAACATGTGATTTCATGTGAAGCACACAGGAGTAAGAAGACCTCATTACTGAGCTAGGGTCATTTATTAGCTGCAAAGTGAAATAATTAAAGTTAACTTTGAACATTGTTGCAAATAAAAAAGATGTACCTTTGCACTGAAAGCTGGCAATATTTTCATCATTAAAGTACATTGCAGGAGAAGTGTTTTTAATTACTTGTGCCAGTTCAGAAGAGAGGTCATATTATTGAATCACAAATGTTCACTAACCAGCTTGTGTTATGATTGTGTATGACAAAACCAGTCTGAGGTGCTGGGAAGAATAAGCAGTGCCTCTCTGCAGCACCCTCAGCTTTTAGTGCTTTCCCCCTGATTGTGCTTCATTGCTCCATACCAGACTACTTGCACCCAGGAATGAGAGTTTAGCTGGGTAAGCAGGAGGTGCTTTAACAAGTCATTTTTTGAGAAGCACAATAACAACAAGGAAAAACATATGCAAAATCTCTAAGCCTGTTTCCACTGAGTTTCAATCAAAACAGCATTCTTTCTCCAGCACACTTGGCTTGGTGAGTTTGGATGGCAGTAACTGCAAAACCAGGTTGATGGGCCCCATCCTGTTTAATATCTTCATTGGCGATCTGGATGAGGAGATTGAGTCAGTCATCAGGAAATTTGCAAATGACACTGAGTTGGGAACAGATGTTGATCTGTTAGAGGGTAGAAGGGCTCTCCAGAGGGACCTTGACTGGCTGGATAGATGGGCAGAGTCCAACATGATGGCATTTAATGAATCCAAGTGCTGGGTGCTGCACTTTGGCCACAAAAACCCCAGGCAATGCTACAGGCTGGGGTCAGAGTGGCTGGAGCACTGCCAAACAGAAAGGGACCTGGGAGTGCTGACTGACAGCCACCTGAACATGAGCCAGCAGTGTGCCCAGGTGGCCAAGAAGGCCAATGGCATCCTGGCATGCATCAAGAATAGTGTGGCCAGCAGGAGCAGGGAAGTCATTCTGCCCCTGTACTCAGCACTGGTTAGGCCACACCTTGAGTCCTGTGTCCAGTTCTGGGCCCCTCAATTTAAAGACATTGAGACACTTGAACGTGTCCAGAGAAGGGCAACGAGGCTGAGGAGAGGCCTCGAGCACAAGCCCTACGAGGAGAGGCTGAGGGAGCTGGGGTTGTTTAGCCTGGAGAAGAGGAGGCTCAGGGGAGACCTTCTTACTGTCTTCTACTACCTGACGGGAGGTTGTAGCCAAGTGGAGGTTGGTGTCTTCTCCCAGGCAACCAGCACCAGAACAAGAGGACACAGCCTCAAGCTGCACCAGGGGAAGTTGAGGCTGGAGGTGAGGAGAAAGTTCTCCACAGAGAGAGCTGTTAGCTGTTGGAATAGACTGCCCAGGGAGGTGGTGGAGTCACCATCCCTGGAGGTGTTCAAGTGGGGATTGGACGTGGCACTTGGTGCCATGGTCTAGTAGTCATGAGGTGTTGGGTGACAGGTTGGACTTGATGATCTTTGAGGTCTTTTCCAACCTTATTGATTCTATGATTCTATGAAGTACAGGTCCTCCATAATTCAGGCCAGCAAGTGTTATCTTTCTGCATGTGTGCTAAAACTATGGGTAGGATTTTAAAAGGTACATTGGTCATTTATGCAAAAAAACCAAACCCAACATAACAAAACAACAACCAAAAAGAGTGAAATTGCTATTGATTTCCAATGGGGTTTACACCTGTAGGGCATTTAGAGAGAGGTTTTCAGGATGTATTTTGGTAGGACTGACAGAAACAAGATTACATACAAGGGCTCTTCAGCTTTTGCAGTGGACTACCTCAGGGCCCCATCAGCCAGTCCAACCTCTGTCCAGGTTCAGGGCTGCCCTGATGTGACTGATACAGAAGCAGGGCACTCATGTAAGGGAGCCCAAAAGGCTGAAGAGCAAAGGGCTGCATAAGCAGAGGAAAGGATGCACCCATCTGAAACACCCATGAGGTGCCCACTCCATCCTCCTCCTTATCCACCCTGCCATCACTTTCTTATATAGAAACCCAGGACAATGGCAAAGGTTTAGCAGCCTTCTGTCACGTATCCAACAACACTTACAGAAGAAAATAAATAAATGAATCATGATTATTCCTTTTCCTCCACTTCCAGGTTTTTCTGTCTTAATCTATATAACCTACAAATGAAAGAGAGATTATTTTTTTGATTCCCTGAGTTATGTTCTTTGGTGAGGAGAAGATGTTATTTTCCTCTGGATGCTCTCCAAGTGTGCCACATTGCTCTTAAAGTATAATATCCAAAACCAGCCACGGTGCTCCAGCTGAGGCTTGATCAATGATGGGTGGAAAAAGCATCTTTCCATGTGTCTTGCAATCTATATTTCTGTCTGTATCTCCCACTCTTATGAGATTTAGGGGGAGTGTTGGCAACAGCACAGTTATGATTTATGCTTAGTGTACTCCCAAGACCCTTTCCTGAAAAAAAAAATAGTTACCTAATCATTTATTTTTTCATCCTCTGTTGGGGAGGAATAATCAACTAACAAATGTATTGCATCTTATTTATCTCTATTGAATCTCACCCAGTATTTTTAATCCATTTTCCCAGACCTTTTAAATTCTAAACAACCCTTGAGTGCACTTGCAGTCCTTTCCATCTTGCGTCATCTTTGAGTTTCATTCCCATTTCCACTGCCTAAGCCAGAGAGCAAACAGAGCAGCATTAAAATAGCCAAGATGTCTCTGACACTTGGGCTCAGCTACACGGCCTGCTTCAGTGTCAGAGGATGCAAGGTGGCCTGACACCTCCCTGAGGAACCAGCACAGGCTGTTCCTTATTTATTTGCATTTCCCTTCGTTACTTATCTGTCTTTTTCATAGAACCACAGAACTATCTCAGTTGGAAAAGACCACTAAGATCATCGAGTCCAACAGTTGGTGTGTATTCCTTTAGGAAGTGGCATCAGGTTGGCCAGTCGACAGCTGCCACAATCCTCTGCTTTACTCACTTTTTTTTTTCTCCTGAGAGACTTATCCCTTGTCTTTTCCCAGAACTTATCCACCTTCAGAAATACCCATCACGTTCTAACACACCTTCAGTAAGTTTTAAAGTCTTTTACGCCCATCTGATTTCAAAACATCTAACTTAGGCTAAGAGCACTCAGCTCTCACCTTTGGAGGACGTCAGCATTTCCACTAATAACTGCATTTACAACATATGGCAAGCATCTGATGTTTACAAAGCATTCTGAAGTTATGCAAACATCATGTCTCCAAAAGTACATAGAATGCTGGTGGGACTCTATGCTTTCATGTTTTAGATGCATTCAACAGTTTGTTAGCAAGGGAAGGGCCCAAGATAGAATTATTTACCATCATTCCTAAATTTTGATCAGCCTCTCCTTGCAGGAACTGGAGTTCTGAGTTAGCTGAACACTGTTCTGAAAGCAGAAAGCCAATTGTTTACTGCCAAATCCATAGGCTATTGATGAGAGCAGAGATTTGTTACTCTCCTCCATAGCTTGTCCTCCCCCTGTGTTTATCGATCGGTATCTAACAGCTGTATTATCACACATAGTTCTGGCTTGGTAAAATGACTGATGTCTGCAGTTCTATCAACGCCTTTTATTCTAGCCATGTGAGAGAGAGAGAAGACGCTAGCAAGAGGCAAAGATAACATCAGAACTCAGTCTTCACACAAGTGTGCAACCTC
The DNA here is from genome assembly GCA_033816785.1 of Picus viridis. Lineage (NCBI taxonomy): Eukaryota > Metazoa > Chordata > Aves > Piciformes > Picidae > Picus > Picus viridis. The sequence continues at coordinate 10,542,236 of CM066571.1, forward strand.
TAGAATCCTCTACCTATTTAGTAGGGTAAAGAGACCAACTCAGCACACATTTCAGATGACCATTGCTACTGCCTTGTCACATGACTGCTGCAGATGCCTCTCTGCAGGTCATCCCATCACCAGCAGCCACAGGCTAAAGTGTGATGAAGATGCAGCTACAGGATGCTCCAAACCAGGGAACTGACATTGCAGAGACAAGAGGAAAATGAGAGTATTAAGCAGTGCCATCTAGTGTAGCGTGGGCACTACTCAGAGGAAGGAAGCCAGTCCCTGGACCTTGTTTAGTCTTTAACTATAAGATCATCACAGGACTAAACAACACCACAGAAGGTCTTGATGGCAAATACAAGTAAAAGACGCCAGAGTGGTTCTGTGCCTTTTAAGTGCTGCCTGATTCGCACCTAGGATACTCACATCTTTTATTTTATTTGGGTTTGGATCTTTGCCTGATCTGTGCCTGCATGAGCCTCTCTATAGATCTGAGCATCCATACTGCTGGATTAAACACCCATTTGAGCGCTGCAATGACAGATGGCAAGAACTTGGTTGGAGGGAGCTACCGAACCAATTTGTGTACAGCACCTGGTACTGCAAGGCTTTAAGGGAAGCTGTAGCAAGATTTGAAGCCTCTGATAGTACAGACGCTTCCACCAGTGAATTAGAACTCCTACAGGAAAAGTTAACACACTGCCTAGTTTAAGGCATTGCCCATCTTATACAGATCCCTGCATGGCATGGTCCTTATTAGAGCTGACAGCTGCAACACAGTTCAAGGACAAAAATATAGCTACAATATTCTACGAAATCACATCAGTTGCTGTTAAAAGACAACAGACACATACCATAATCAAATTTCTCACACAGGTCAGCAAGGACTGCTGCAGCAAAATAGCCAGTGCATGAGCTGAAGGTTTTCCACTCAGCAAGCATCTCCTTGGTCCTGTTTCTCTCAAGCAGACAGGCAGACTCACTAGCAGAACTGAATACAGGCCACACTTTCTGAGACTAAAGGGACTAAATCCATCACAAGCATGACTCACAGCCAGGTAAAATAGGTAAGTCAAATCTTACCACCTGACTCCTTCCAGCTCTCTCCCATCACCTAGACAGCAGGCACAGGGCCCAGTTTTGCATAACAGAGCCTTATCCTTAACATGACCCGGTCTCCTTAGCTCTTGCAGGCTCCCTCCCTTAAGTAAGCTTCTTGTTAGCCTTATCTCATCAGCTGGGAAACAGCTGATTAGGCACAGGTAGAGGCTAAAGCCATCATCTGAAATCCCCACCTCACATGTCACCTAATAAATATAGAGATAACTGTTTTTTAAATGTGTGGAAAATGCCCACCCTTCTATGCACACACCCTGAAAGTTCCAGGTTATTAAAGAACTAGAGGTGGGACCTGTGTTATACAGAGCAATGGCTCAGGTGAGAACGTGGCTTCCCCCTTCTTAAAAACTCTGCCAATAGTTTGGTTTGAGCAGTACAAGAACTGCTTCAATTTGTGCCTGAGCTGTAAAACTATGTGCCCTCCTACATGAGAACATTATTGTCACACAGAGACTCTCTCTTTAGAGGAAGCAATTTCTTTGAAAATGGTTATCTGTAGAAATGAGCAAATTAAAGCTTTTGCTGTTTTCAGTTTGGGTTGCCAAAGTAATCACCTCTGCAGAAGTAATCACCTATGCAAATATGACTGTGTGCCTGTTGTTGTTCACAGAAATGTTTGGAAGTGTACTGAAAAGCGGAAAAAAAAAGCAGGAGTATGGGGCAAGGAAAGGGGAAGGGTGCAATGGCCGGGAGCTCCCACCTGCTGCTGGGCCCCCAGCCCCATCTCTGCCCCTGCAAAGCAGGGAACTACAGGAGGGATTTCTTCTTGCTCCACTGCTCCACTATCCCCTGTCTTTGCAGATTTGCCTGGTCTCCAGAGGGCCTGACCCGCGGGTTGGAAAACGCTGCGTTAACACTTCACTGGCCTTGGGATAGGGAAAGACAGCGCCATCGGCTTTGGGAGAGGGAGCAGCTGGCACCTGCGTGCTCTGCAGCGGCTTTTCCAGCAGGTCACGGGTGGTGGTGCGCGACCTGCCTCCCCGTTCCCTCGGAGAAGGTCCATCAGCGCTTCTCTGGCTCGTTCAGCTGGGAAGCTGCAGGGGAGGGACACGCCATGCAGCTCTCCAGCGCCAGGCTCATTACACCAGTCCCTGGCTGAGGCTGGCAGCAGTTATAGCTCATGATGAGGGAACAGGGTCAATTATCCCGCTGTGGGCTCTCAGAAGGTGCTGTTAAGAGCAGGCAGCTTCAGCCATCCTGATGCCCCAGGGTCTGCCTGGTAGCCGTGCCCTTAAACTCAAGGTGCAAGCTGAATGTGGTGGGGATTGTTAACATTTTATCACCGTGTAATTCCAAAACGCTTTCTCAGAGCCTGTGCAAAGCAGCCAGGCGCAGCATCCCCCTGAGAAATTCCACCGGGTTTTCATCTGCGTTTGCTAGCAGCAATCCAGCTCCCAAAGCAGGTATGATAGTGGGGGTGGAGGTCTCAGAATAGGCAAATACCTTATACCCAGTGCACCTCTCACGTGGTGTCAAGAAACCTAATGTCAGTTTGTTTAGCAACAGGGATTCACATTAGAAAGTGGAGCAAGCTTCGGGGGTGGGAGGGTGGATGGAGGTGATTGCAAAATTCCCATATAAAAAGCAGGTTTTCAAAGTTAAATGTGACATAGTTAAGTGCCACAGTCCCACAGCCCAGCCTAGCAGGCATCTGTAAGCACTGGCCTGCCTCGATGGGATTTTCCCACTGACTGAAGGGTTCTGAATGAGTTTATCTCAAATGTCCAGGCTGCACTGACAGCACTGAGCACCCTTCTCCATGGGAATGTTGCTCCTTGCTGTTAGCAAAATTTCTGACTAAATAGTTAGCAATTGCTATCAAAAGAATCCAGCTGGAAAGAAAAAAAAAAGGAAAGAAAAGGAAGGAAGGAAGGAAGGAAGGAAGGAAGGAAGGAAGGAAGGAAGGAAGGAAGGAAGGAAGGAAGGAAGGAAGGAAGGAAGGAAGGAAGGAAGGAAGGAAGGAAGGAAGGAAGGAAGGAAGGAAGGAAGGAAGGAAGGAAGGAAGGAAGGAAGGAAGGAAGGAAGGAAGGAAGGAAGGAAGGAAGGAAGGAAGGAAGGAAGGAAGTCATTGTGGATGTTCCAAGTAAAACTACACAGGATGCCATGTCACAAGCAGGAACTGCTCCAATAGCACCCTGGTCTGTGCTCTCTCTCTCTAATCACCCCATTGACCCAATATTGCAAATAGCTGAGGTTCTGAGTGCTTTTATATTCTTCCAAAGTTGCTGTTACCTGTTAAATTGCACTGCAGATAGCAGCAATTTTCCCTCCTTCTCCCTCATCCTCCAAAAAATCTCTACAGCTTTACAATGCATTGCCACTTACTGCTCATTTTGCCACCCGAACAGTCTCATCGAGCTGACTGACTAATCTCTGCTGTTAATGCACACCAGGGGTACTCAGATCACTTGGGTCTGAATCATGCATCCCCTGTGCAGGCTGAGCCTCATTCAGGTGTTTACCATGCCAGGCCAAGTGCAGCTCTACACTGCAGTAATTCAATCAATGAGGGATTGTTTTGGTCTTCAGAAAGGAAGGTGGGAGAAGGGAATATTTTTGTTTTCTGTTACAGTGTTGCTGCCACCTAACTTCAGCAAAAATAAACCCTCTAAAGTCATATCCAGTGTCTTGATTCTTTCCTTATCTTGCTTTTTGTTTGCTTAAAATTCAAGGGTTTTTTTTTTTTTTTTGGTGTGTGTTAGATCATCTTCATTATATCTCAATATAAAGTTAAGAAAATGTATGATGAGTCGTCCTTTCTTCAGGAAGAGACAGTGCCTGATTACAACGAAGAGTTTTAACTTGGTCATGGATGAAAGTCATAGGATTCACAGGTTTGTAGAATGGTTTGGGTTGGAAGGGGCCTTCAAGATATCTAGCTCCAGCCCTCCTGCCCTGGGCATGGACAACTTCCATTAGCCCAGGTTGCTCAAGGCCTTATCCAACCTGGCCTTGAACACCTCCAGGGAAGGCGCATCCACAACCTCCCTGGGCAACCTGTTCCAGGGTCTCACCACCCTCACTGTAAAGTATTTCTTGCTAATATCTAGTCTAAACCTATACTCTGTGACATAAATAACTGACATCAATGGTTCAACCTGCTGATTCTACAAAATATTTTTTTACTGCTGTTTCTACCAAGACCTAAGATGGAGGGAAACAGCATCATTTTTCATAAGGAAATTTTGTCATCTCGGTTTGGTTTGGTTTGGTTTGGTTTGGTTTGGTTTGGTTTGGTTTGGTTTGGGAGAAAAGACAATACAGTGAGAAAACTCTAACAACTGTTTTTCTCCTCTTGGCTTTAAAGTGCATGTTTCAATGTGTGTGGTCATTGCTTTTGTTTTATTTCTCTGTGCACTGTGTAAACCCAGGGCCATTTGCAATACTCTCTGTACAATCAGAGCAGCAGTGCTACAGCCGTGGCTCTTCACAGGCACAAAGTTTGCAGGAAAGAATCATAGAATCAACCAGGTTGGAAAAGACCTCAGAGATCATCAAGTCCAACCTACTACCTAATACCTAACACCATGACAACTAAACCATGTCTGCAAGTGTCACGTCCAGTCTTTTTTGAACACCTCCAGGGATGGTGACTCCACCACCTCCCTGGGCAGCACATTCCAGTGGTCAATTACTCTTTCTATGAAGAACTTTCTCCTCACCTCAGTCCTAAACTTCCCCTGGGTGCAGCTTGAGACTGTGTCCTCTTGTTCTGGTGCTGGTTGCCTGGGAGAAGAGACCAACCCCCTCCTGGCTACAACCTCCCTTCAGGTAGTTGTAGAGAGCAATAAGGTCCCCCTGAGCCTCTTCTCCAGGCTAAACAACCCCAGCTCCCTCAGCCTCTCCTCATAGGGCTTGTGCTCGAAAAGAAGGAGGAGTATCTAACCTCTTTGATTACAACAACCTATATTAATTCTTTCCCCAGCTGCAATAAAAGACACTTCCTCCCCTAGCTTGGCTTTTTTCATATAGCTGTGTATGTTGTGATGGCTTCGGACGAACTGCACTGCAGTGCCCAGAGCTATGCTTTGAAGTAATGTTTATTTACAGTGCTCTGTACAGTTGGTCTCCATGACTTACCATCAAAATATCAAAAGGGTTCTCCTTTTTCCTTGTGAGCAGTAATTTTCTAGGTCAAGTAACATTTGCATTGAGCAC